>CAUVXE010000333.1:0-65030 GCA_963555765.1 Orthonevra nobilis
AGGCTTTTTTGCTTAATTCTGCTGGACTATAGCCCATGGTTGCAAAATGGTAATTTTTCCCGAATTCGCAAAAAACAATTTCTATGCTATAGATAATAACAAGCGTCCATTTCTGAGCACAAGTTTTAAAATCTAGCTCTGAGAACCAATTATTGACAAAAATACAGAAATTTGAAATGCAAGGATTTTTTGCTAAATTCTGCTGGACTATAGCCCATGGTTGCAAAATGGTCATTTTTCCCGAATTCGCAAAAAACGATTTCTATGCTATAGATAATAACAAGCGTCCATTTATGAGCACAAGTTTGAAAATTTAGCTCTGAGAACCAATTATTAACAAAAATACAGAGATATTAAATGCGAGGCTTTTTTGCTTAATTCTGCTGGACTATAGCCCATGGTTTCAAAATGCACTTTTTTCCAGAATTCGCAAAAAACGATTTCTATGATATTGGTAATCATAGGCATCCATTTCTGAGCACAAGTTTGAAAATTAGCTCTAAGAACCAATTATTAACAAAAATACAGAGATATTAAATGCGAGGCTTTTTTGCTTAATTCTGCTGGACTATAGCCCATGGTTGCAAAATGGTCATTTTTCCCGAATTCGCAAAAAACGATTTCTATGCTATAGATAGTAACAAGCGTCCATTTCTGAGCACAAGTTTTAAAATTTAGCTCTGAGAACCAATTATTAACAAAAATACAGAGATATTAAATTCGAGGCTTTTTTGCTTAATTCTGCTGGACTATAGCCCATGGTTGCAAAATGGTATTTTTTCCCGAATTCGCAAAAAACAATTTCTATGCTATAGATAATAACAAGCGTCCATTTCTGAGCACAAGTTTTAAAATCTAGCTCTGAGAACCAATTATTGACAAAAATACAGAAATTTTAAATGCAAGGATTTTTTGCTTAATTCTGCTGGACTATAGCCCATGGTTGCAAAATGGTCATTTTTCCCGAATTCGCAAAAAATGATTTCTATGCTATAGATAATAACAAGCGTCCGTTTATGAGCACAAGTTTTAAAATTTAGCTCTGAGAACCAATTATTAACAAAAATACAGAGATATTAAATGCGAGGCTTTTTTGCTTAATTCTGCTGGACTAAAGCCCATGGTTGCAAAATGGTCATTTTTCCCGAATTCGCAAAAAACGATTTCTATGCTATAGATAATAACAAGCGTCCATTTCTGAGCACAAGATTGAAAATTTAGCTCTGAGAACCAATTATTAACAAAAATACAGAGATATTAAATGCGAGGCTTTTTTGCTTAATTCTGCTGGACTATAGCCCATGGTTTCAAAATGCACTTTTTTCCAGAATTCGCAAAAAACGATTTCTATGATATTGGTAATCATAGGCATCCATTTCTGAGCACAAGTTTGAAAATTTAGCTCTGAGAACCAATTATTAACAAAAATACAGAGATATTAAATTCGAGGCTATTTTGCTTAATTCTGCTGGACTATAGCCCATGGTTGCAAAATGGTCATTTTTCCCGAATTCGCAAAAAACGATTTCTATGCTATAGATAATAACAAGCGTCAATTTCTGAGCACAAGATTGAAAATTTAGCTCTAAGAACCAATTATTAACAAAAATACAGAGATATTAAATGCGAGGATTTTTTGCTTAATTCTGCTGGACTATAGCCCATGGTTGCAAAATGGTAATTTTTCCCGAATTCGCAAAAAACGATTTCTATGCTATAGATAATAACAAGCGTCCATTTATGAGCACAAGTTTTAAAATTTAGCTCTGAGAACCAATTATTAACAAAAATACAGAGATATTAAATTCGAGGCTTTTTTGCTTAATTCTGCTGGACTATAGCCCATGGTTGCAAAATGGTCATTTTTCCCGAATTCGCAAAAAACGATTTCTATGCTATAGATAATAACAAGCGTCCATTTCTGAGCACAAGTTTTAAAATTTAGCTCTGAGAACCAATACTTGACAAAAATACAGAAATTTGAAATGCAAGGGTTTTTTGCTAAATTCTGCTGGACTATAGCCCATGGTTGCAAAATGGTCATTTTTCCCGAATTCGCAAAAAACGATTTCTATGCTATAGATAATAACAAGCGTCCATTTCTGAGCACAAGATTGAAAATTTAGCTCTGAGAACGAATTATTAACAAAAATACAGAGATATTAAATGCGAGGATTTTTTGCTTAATTCTGCTGGACTATAGCCCATGGTTGCAAAATGGTCATTTTTCCCGAATTCGCAAAAAACGATTTCTATGCTATAGATAGTAACAAGCGTCCATTTATGAGCACAAGTTTTAAAATTTAGCTCTGAGAACCAATTATTGACAAAAATACAGAAATTTGAAATGCAAGGATTTTTTGCTAAATTCTGCTGGACTATAGCCCATGGTTGCAAAATGGTCATTTTTCCCGAATTCGCAAAAAACGATTTCTATGCTATAGATAATAACAATCGTCCATTTATGAGCACAAGTTTGAAAATTTAGCTCTGAGAACCAATTATTAACAAAAATACAGAGATATTAAATTCGAGGCTTTTTTGCTTAATTCTGCTGGACTATAGCCCATGGTTGCAAAATGGTCATTTTTCCCGAATTCGCAAAAAACGATTTCTATGCTATAGATAATAACAAGCGTCCATTTCTGAGCACAAGATTGAAAATTTAGCTCTGAGAACCAATTATTAACAAAAATACAGAGATATTAAATGCGAGGCTTTTTTGCTTAATTCTGCTGGACTATAGCCCATGGTTGCAAAATGGTCATTTTTCCCGAATTCGCAAAAAACGATTTCTATGCTATACATAATAACAAGCGTCCATTTATGAGCACAAGTTTGAAAATTTAGCTCTGAGAACCAATTATTAACAAAAATACAGAAATTTGAAATGCAAGGATTTTTTGCTAAATTCTGCTGGACTATAGCCCATGGTTGCAAAATGGTCATTTTTCCCGAGTTTGCAGAAAACGATTTCTATGCTATAAATAATAACAAGCGTCCATTTCTGAGCACAAGTTTTAAAATTTAGCTCTGAGAACCAATTATTAACAAAAATACAGAAATTTGAAATGCAAGGATTTTTTGCTAAATTCTGCTGGACTATAGCCCATGGTTTCAAAATGGTCATTTTTCCCGAATTCGCAAAAAACGATTTCTATGCTATAGATAATAATAAGCGTCCATTTCTGAGCACAAGTTTTAAAATTTAGCTCTGAGAACCAATTATTAACAAAAATACAGAGATATTAAATTCGAGGCTTTTTTGCTTATTTCTGCTGGACTATAGCCCATGGTTGCAAAATGGTCATTTTTCCCGAATTCGCAAAAAACGATTTCTATGCTATAGGTAATAACAAGCGTCCATTTCTGAGCACAAGTTTGAAAATTTAGCTCTGAGAACCAATTATTAACAAAAATACAGAGATATTAAATTCGAGGCTTTTTTGCTTAATTCTGCTGGACTATAGCCCATGGTTTCAAAATGCACTTTTTTCCCGAATTCGCAAAAAACGATTTCTATGCTATAGATAATAACAAGCGTCCATTTCTGAGCACAAGTTTTAAAATTTAGCTCTGAGAACCAATTATTTACAAAAATACAGAGATATTAACTGCGAGGCTTTTTTGCTTAATTCTGCTGGACTATAGCCCATGGTTGCAAAATGGTCATTTTTCCCGAATTCGCAAAAAACGATTTCTATGCTATAGATAATAACAAGCGTCCATTTCTGAGCACAAGTTTTAAAATTTAGCTCTGAGAACCAATTATTGACAAAATTACAGAGATATTAAATGCAAGGATTTTTTGCTAAATTCTGCTGGACTATAGCCCATGGTTGCAAAATGGTCATTTTTCCCGAATTCGCAAAAAACGATTTCTATGCTATAGATTATAACAAGCGTCCATTTATGAGCACAAGTTTGAAAATTTAGCTCTGAGAACCAATTATTAACAAAAATACAGAGATATTAAATTCGAGGATTTTTTGCTAAATTCTGCTGGACTATAGCCCATGGTTGCAAAATGGTCATTTTTCCCGAATTCGCAAAAAACGATTTCTATGCTATAGATAATAACAAGCGTCCATTTCTGAGCACAAGATTGAAAATTTAGCTCTGAGAACCAATTATTAACAAAAATACAGAGATATTAAATGCGAGGCTTTTTTGCTTAATTCTGCTGGACTATAGCCCATGGTTTCAAAATGCACTTTTTTCCCGAATTCGCAAAAAACGATTTCTATGACATTGGTAATCATAGGCATCCATTTCTGAGCACAAGTTTGAAAATTTAGCTCTAAGAACCAATTATTAACAAAAATACAGAGATATTAAATGCGAGGCTTTTTTGCTTAATTCTGCTGGACTATAACCCATGGTTGCAAAATGGTCATTTTTCCCGAATTCGCAAAAAACGATTTCTATGCTATAGATAATAACAAGCGTCCATTTATGAGCACAAGTTTGAAAATTTAGCTCTGAGAACCAATTATTGACAAAAATACAGAAATTTGAAATGCAAGGATTTTTTGCTAAATTCTGCTGGACTATAGCCCATGGTTGCAAAATGGTCATTTTTCCCGAATTCGCAAAAAACGATTTCTATGCTATACATAATAACAAGCGTCCATTTATGAGCACAAGTTTGAAAATTTAGCTCTGAGAACCAATTATTAACAAAAATACAGAAATTTGAAATGCAAGGATTTTTTGCTAAATTCTGCTGGACTATAGCCCATGGTTGCAAAATGGTCATTTTTCCCGAGTTTGCAGAAAACGATTTCTATGCTATAAATAATAACAAGCGTCCACTTCTGAGCACAAGTTTTAAAATTTAGCTCTGAGAACCAATTATTGACAAAAATACAGAGATATTAAATTCGAGGCTTTTTTGCTTAATTCTGCTGGACTAAAATGGTCATTTTTCCCGAATTCGCAAAAAACGATTTCTATGCCATAGATAATAACAAGCGTCCATTTCTGAGCACAAGTTTTAAAATTTAGCTCTGAGAACCAATTATTAACAAAAATACAGAGATATTAAATTCGAGGCTTTTTTGCTTATTTCTGCTGGACTATAGCCCATGGTTGCAAAATGGTAATTTTTCCCGAATTCGCAAAAAACGATTTCTATGCTATAGATAATAACAAGCGTCCATTTCTGAGCACAAGTTTTAAAATTTAGCTCTGCGAACCAATTATTGACAAAAATACAGAAATTTGAAATGCAAGGATTTTTTGCTAAATTCTGCTGGACTATGGTTGCAAAATGGACCATGGTTTCAAAATTCACTTTTTTCCCGAATTCGCAAAAAACGATTTCTATGACATTGGTAATCATAGGCATCCATTTCTGAGCACAAGTTTGAAAATTTAGCTCTAAGAACCAATTATTAACAAAAATACAGAGATATTAAATGCGAGGCTTTTTTGCTTAATTCTGCTGGACTATAGCCCATGGTTGCAAAATGGTCATTTTTCCCGAATTCGCAAAAAACGATTTCTATGCTATAGATAATAACAAGCGTCCATTTCTGAGCACAAGTTTTAAAATTTAGCTCTGAGAACCAATTATTAACAAAAATACAGAAATTTGAAATGCAAGGATTTTTTGCTAAATTCTGCTGGACTATAGCCCATGGTTGCAAAATGGTCATTTTTCCCGAAATCGCAAAAAACGATTTCTATGCTATAGATAATAACAAGCGTCCATTTCTGAGCACAAGTTTTAAAATTTAGCTCTGAGAACCAATTATTAACAAAAATGCAGAAATTTGAAATGCAAGGATTTTTTGCTAAATTCTGCTGGACTATAGCCCATGGTTGCAAAATGGTCATTTTTCCCGAATTCGCAAAAAACGATTTCTATGCTATAGATAATAACAAGCGTCCATTTATGAGCACAAGTTTGAAAATTTAGCTCTGAGAACCAATTATTAACAAAAATACAGAGATATTAAATGCGAGGCTTTTTTGCTTAATTCTGCTGGACTATAGCCCATGGTTTCAAAATGCACTTTTTTCCAGAATTCGCAAAAAACGATTTCTATGATATTGGTAATCATAGGCATCCATTTCTGAGCACAAGTTTGAAAATTAGCTCTAAGAACCAATTATTAACAAAAATACAGAGATATTAAATGCGAGGCTTTTTTGCTTAATTCTGCTGGACTATAGCCCATGGTTGCAAAATGGTCATTTTTCCCGAATTCGCAAAAAACGATTTCTATGCTATAGATAGTAACAAGCGTCCATTTCTGAGCACAAGTTTTAAAATTTAGCTCTGAGAACCAATTATTAACAAAAATACAGAGATATTAAATTCGAGGCTTTTTTGCTTAATTCTGCTGGACTATAGCCCATGGTTGCAAAATGGTAATTTTTCCCGAATTCGCAAAAAACAATTTCTATGCTATAGATAATAACAAGCGTCCATTTCTGAGCACAAGTTTTAAAATCTAGCTCTGAGAACCAATTATTGACAAAAATACAGAAATTTGAAATGCAAGGATTTTTTGCTAAATTCTGCTGGACTATAGCCCATGGTTGCAAAATGGTCATTTTTCCCGAATTCGCAAAAAACGATTTCTATGCTATAGATAATAACAAGCGTCCATTTATGAGCACAAGTTTGAAAATTTAGCTCTGAGAACCAATTATTAACAAAAATACAGAGATATTAAATGCGAGGCTTTTTTGCTTAATTCTGCTGGACTATAGCCCATGGTTTCAAAATGCACTTTTTTCCAGAATTCGCAAAAAACGATTTCTATGATATTGGTAATCATAGGCATCCATTTCTGAGCACAAGTTTGAAAATTAGCTCTAAGAACCAATTATTAACAAAAATACAGAGATATTAAATGCGAGGCTTTTTTGCTTAATTCTGCTGGACTATAGCCCATGGTTGCAAAATGGTCATTTTTCCCGAATTCGCAAAAAACGATTTCTATGCTATAGATAGTAACAAGCGTCCATTTCTGAGCACAAGTTTTAAAATTTAGCTCTGAGAACCAATTATTAACAAAAATACAGAGATATTAAATTCGAGGCTTTTTTGCTTAATTCTGCTGGACTATAGCCCATGGTTGCAAAATGGTATTTTTTCCCGAATTCGCAAAAAACAATTTCTATGCTATAGATAATAACAAGCGTCCATTTCTGAGCACAAGTTTTAAAATCTAGCTCTGAGAACCAATTATTGACAAAAATACAGAAATTTGAAATGCAAGGATTTTTTGCTTAATTCTGCTGGACTAAAGCCCATGGTTGCAAAATGGTCATTTTTCCCGAATTCGCAAAAAACGATTTCTATGCTATAGATAATAACAAGCGTCCATTTCTGAGCACAAGATTGAAAATTTAGCTCTGAGAACCAATTATTAACAAAAATACAGAGATATTAAATGCGAGGCTTTTTTGCTTAATTCTGCTGGACTATAGCCCATGGTTTCAAAATGCACTTTTTTCCAGAATTCGCAAAAAACGATTTCTATGATATTGGTAATCATAGGCATCCATTTCTGAGCACAAGTTTGAAAATTTAGCTCTGAGAACCAATTATTAACAAAAATACAGAGATATTAAATTCGAGGCTATTTTGCTTAATTCTGCTGGACTATAGCCCATGGTTGCAAAATGGTCATTTTTCCCGAATTCGCAAAAAACGATTTCTATGCTATAGATAATAACAAGCGTCAATTTCTGAGCACAAGATTGAAAATTTAGCTCTAAGAACCAATTATTAACAAAAATACAGAGATATTAAATGCGAGGATTTTTTGCTTAATTCTGCTGGACTATAGCCCATGGTTGCAAAATGGTCATTTTTCCCGAATTCGCAAAAAACGATTTCTATGCTATAGATAATAACAAGCGTCCATTTATGAGCACAAGTTTTAAAATTTAGCTCTGAGAACCAATTATTAACAAAAATACAGAGATATTAAATTCGAGGCTTTTTTGCTTAATTCTGCTGGACTATAGCCCATGGTTGCAAAATGGTCATTTTTCCCGAATTCGCAAAAAACGATTTCTATGCTATAGATAATAACAAGCGTCCATTTCTTAGCACAAGTTTTAAAATTTAGCTCTGAGAACCAATACTTGACAAAAATACAGAAATTTGAAATGCAAGGATTTTTTGCTAAAATTCTGCTGGACTATAGCCCATGGTTGCAAAATGGTCATTTTTCCCGAATTCGCAAAAAACGATTTCTATGCTATAGATAATAACAAGCGTCCATTTCTGAGCACAAGATTGAAAATTTAGCTCTGAGAACGAATTATTAACAAAAATACAGAGATATTAAATGCGAGGCTTTTTTGCTTAATTCTGCTGGACTATAGCCCATGGTTGCAAAATGGTCATTTTTCCCGAATTCGCAAAAAACGATTTCTATGCTATAGATAGTAACAAGCGTCCATTTATGAGCACAAGTTTTAAAATTTAGCTCTGAGAACCAATTATTGACAAAAATACAGAAATTTGAAATGCAAGGATTTTTTGCTAAATTCTGCTGGACTATAGCCCATGGTTGCAAAATGGTCATTTTTCCCGAATTCGCAAAAAACGATTTCTATGCTATAGATAATAACAAGCGTCCATTTATGAGCACAAGTTTGAAAATTTAGCTCTGAGAACCAATTATTAACAAAAATACAGAAATTTGAAATGCAAGGATTTTTTGCTAAATTCTGCTGGACTATAGCCCATGGTTGCAAAATGGTCATTTTTCCCGAATTCGCAAAAAACGATTTCTATGCTATAAATAATAACAAGCGTCCATTTCTGAGCACAAGTTTTAAAATTTAGCTCTGAGAACCAATTATTAACAAATTACAGAGATATTAATTTCGAGGCTTTTTTGCTTAATTCTGCTGGACTATAGCCCATGGTTGCAAAATGGTCATTTTTCCCGAATTCGCAAAAAACGATTTCTATGCTATAGATAATAACAAGCGTCCATTTCTGAGCACAAGATTGAAAATTTAGCCTTGAGAACCAATTATTAACAAAAATACAGAGATATTAAATTCGAGGCTTTTTTGCTTAATTCTGCTGGACTATAGCCCATGGTTGCAAAATGGTCATTTTTCCCGAATTCGCAATAAACGATTTTTATGCTATAGGTAATAACAAGCGTCCATTTATGAGCACAAGTTTTAAAATTTAGCTCTGAGAACCAATTATTAACAAAAATACAGAGATATTAAATTCGAGGCTTTTTTGCTTAATTCTGCTGGACTATAGCCCATGGTTGCAAAATGGTCATTTTTCCCGAATTCGCAAAAAACGATTTCTATGCTATAGATAATAACAAGCGTCCATTTATGAACACAAGATTGAAAATTTAGCTCTGAGAACCAATTATTAACAAAAATACAGAGATATTAAATGCGAGGCTTTTTTGCTTAATTCTGCTGGACTATAGCCCATGGTTGCAAAATGGTCATTTTTCCCGAATTCGCAAAAAACGATTTCTATGCTATAGATAACATCAAGCGTCCATTTCTGAGCACAAGTTTGAAAATTTAGCTCTGAGAACCAATTATTAACAAAAATACAGAGATATTAATTTCGAGGCTTTTTTGCTTAATTCTGCTGGACTATAGCCCATGGTTGCAAAATGGTCATTTTTCCCGAATTCGCAAAAAACGATTTCTATGCTATAGATAATAACAAGCGTCCACTTCTGAGCACAAGTCTTAAAATTTAGCTCTGAGAACCAATTATTAACAAAAATACAGAGATATTAAATTCGAGGATTTTTTGCTAAATTCTGCTGGACTATAGCCCATGGTTGCAAAATGGTCATTTTTCCCGAATTCGCAAAAAACGATTTCTATGCTATAGATAATAACAAGCGTCCATTTCTGAGCACAAGTTTGAAAATTTAGCTCTGAGAACCAATTATTAACAAAAATACAGAGATATTAAATTCGAGGCTTTTTTGCTTAATTCTGCTGGACTATAGCCCATGGTTGCAAAATGGTCATTTTTCCCGAATTCGCAAAAAACGATTTCTATGCTATAGATAATAACAAGCGTCCATTTATGAACACAAGATTGAAAATTTAGCTCTGAGAACCAATTATTAACAAAAATACAGAGATATTAAATGCGAGGCTTTTTTGCTTAATTCTGCTGGACTATAGCCCATGGTTGCAAAATGGTCATTTTTCCCGAATTCGCAAAAAACGATTTCTATGCTATAGATAACATCAAGCGTCCATTTCTGAGCACAAGTTTGAAAATTTAGCTCTGAGAACCAATTATTAACAAAAATACAGAGATATTAATTTCGAGGCTTTTTTGCTTAATTCTGCTGGACTATAGCCCATGGTTGCAAAATGGTCATTTTTCCCGAATTCGCAAAAAACGATTTCTATGCTATAGATAATAACAAGCGTCCACTTCTGAGCACAAGTCTTAAAATTTAGCTCTGAGAACCAATTATTAACAAAAATACAGAGATATTAAATTCGAGGATTTTTTGCTAAATTCTGCTGGACTATAGCCCATGGTTGCAAAATGGTCATTTTTCCCGAATTCGCAAAAAACGATTTCTATGCTATAGATAATAACAAGCGTCCATTTCTGAGCACAAGTTTGAAAATTTAGCTCTGAGAACCAATTATTAACAAAAATACAGAGATATTAAATTCGAGGCTTTTTTGCTTAATTCTGCTGGACTATAGCCCATGGTTGCAAAATGGTCATTTTTCCCGAATTCGCAAAAAACGATTTCTATGCTATAGATAATAACAAGCGTCCATTTCTGAGCACAAGTTTTAAAATTTAGCTCTGAGAACCAATTATTGACAAAAATACAGAGATATTAAATTCGAGGCTTTTTTGGTTAATTCTGCTGGACTATAGCCCATGGTTGCAAAATGGTAATTTTTCCCGAATTCGCAAAAAACGATTTCTATGCTATAGATAATAACAAGCGTCCATTTCTGAGCACAAGTTTTAAAATTTAGCTCTGAGAACCAATTATTAACGAAAATACAGAAATTTGAAATGCAAGGATTTTTTGCTAAATTCTGCTGGACTATAGCCCATGGTTGCAAAATGGTAATTTTTCCCGAATTCGCAAAAAACGATTTCTATGCTATAAATAATAACAAGCGTCCATTTCTGAGCACAAGTTTTAAAATTTAGCTCTGAGAACCAATTATTAACAAAATTACAGAGATATTAATTTCGAGGCTTTTTTGCTTAATTCTGCTGGACTATAGCCCATGGTTGCAAAATGGTCATTTTTCCCGAATTCGCAAAAAACGATTTCTATGCTATAGATAATAACAAGCGTCCATTTCTGAGCATAAGATTGAAAATTTAGCCTTGAGAACCAATTATTAACAAAAATACAGAGATATTAAATTCGAGGCTTTTTTGCTTAATTCTGCTGGACTATAGCCCATGGTTGCAAAATGGTCATTTTTCCCGAATTCGCAAAAACGATTTCTATGCTATAGATAATAACAAGCGTCCATTTATAAGCACAAGTTTGAAAATTTAGCTCTGAGAACCAATTATTAACAAAAATACAGAGATATTAAATTCGAGGCTTTTTTGCTTAATTCTGCTGGACTATAGCCCATGGTTGCAAAATGGTCATTTTTCCCGAATTCGCAAAAAACGATTTCTATGCTATAGATAATAACAAGCGTCCATTTATGAGCACAAGTTTTAAAATTTAGCTCTGAGAACCAATTATTAACAAAAATACAGAGATATTAAATTCGAGGCTTTTTTGCTTAATTCTGCAGGACTATAGCCCATGGTTGCAAAATGGTCATTTTTCCCGAATTCGCAAAAAACGATTTCTATGCTATAGATAATAACAAGCGTCCATTTATGAACACAAGATTGAAAATTTAGCTCTGAGAACCAATTATTAACAAAAATACAGAGATATTAAATGCGAGGCTTTTTTGCTTAATTCTGCTGGACTATAGCCCATGGTTGCAAAATGGTCATTTTTCCCGAATTCGCAAAAAACAATTTCTATGCTATAGATAATATCAAGCGTCCATTTCTGAGCACAAGTTTGAAAATTTAGCTCTGAGAACCAATTATTAACAAAAATACAGAGATATTAATTTCGAGGCTTTTTTGCTTAATTCTGCTGGACTATAGCCCATGGTTGCAAAATGGTCATTTTTCCCGAATTCGCAAAAAACGATTTCTATGCTATAGATAATAACAAGCGTCCACTTCTGAGCACAAGTCTTAAAATTTAGCTCTGAGAACCAATTATTAACAAAAATACAGAGATATTAAATTCGAGGATTTTTTGCTAAATTCTGCTGGACTATAGCCCATGGTTGCAAAATGGTCATTTTTCCCGAATTCGCAAAAAACGATTTCTATGCTATAGATAATAACAAGCGTCCATTTCTGAGCACAAGTTTGAAAATTTAGCTCTGAGAACCAATTATTAACAAAAATACAGAGATATTAAATTCGAGGCTTTTTTGCTTAATTCTGCTGGACTATAGCCCATGGTTGCAAAATGGTCATTTTTCCCGAATTCGCAAAAAACGATTTCTATGCTATAGATAATAACAAGCGTCCATTTCTGAGCACAAGTTTTAAAATTTAGCTCTGAGAACCAATTATTGACAAAAATACAGAGATATTAAATTCGAGGCTTTTTTGGTTAATTCTGCTGGACTATAGCCCATGGTTGCAAAATGGTAATTTTTCCCGAATTCGCAAAAAACGATTTCTATGCTATAGATAATAACAAGCGTCCATTTCTGAGCACAAGTTTTAAAATTTAGCTCTGAGAACCAATTATTAACGAAAATACAGAAATTTGAAATGCAAGGATTTTTTGCTAAATTCTGCTGGACTATAGCCCATGGTTGCAAAATGGTCATTTTTCCCGAATTCGCAAAAAACGATTTCTATGCGATAGATAATAACAAGCGTCCATTTCTGAGCACAAGATTGAAAATTTAGCTCTAAGAACCATATATTAACAAAAATACAGAGATATTAAATGCGAGGTTTTTTGCTTAATTCTGCTGGACTATAGCCCATGGTTGCAAAATGGTCATTTTTCCCGAATTCGCAAAAAACGATTTCTATGCTATAGATAATAACAAGCGTCCATTTCTGAGCACAAGTTTTAAAATTTAGCTCTGAGAACCAATTATTAACAAAAATACAGAGATATTAAATTCGAGGCTTTTTTGCTTAATTCTGCTGGACTATAGCCCATGGTTGCAAAAGTTTCATTTTTTCCGAATTCGCAAAAAAGGATTTCTATGCTATAGATAATAACAAGCGTCCATTTCTGAGCACAAGTTTTAAAATTTAGCTCTGAGAACCAATTATTAACAAAAATACAGAGATATTTAATTCGATGATTTTTTGCTAAATTCTGCTGGACTATAGCCCATGGTTGCAAAATGGTCATTTTTCCCGAATTCGCAAAAAACGATTTCTATGCTATAGGTAATAACAAGCGTCCATTTCTGAGCACAAGTTTGAAAATTTAGCTCTGAGAACCAATTATTAACAAAAATACAGAGATATTAATTTCGAGGCTTTTTTGCTTAATTCTGCTGGACTATAGCCCATGGTTGCAAAATGGTCATTTTTCCCGAATTCGCAAAAAACGATTTCTATGCTATAGATAATAACAAGCGTCCATTTATGAGCACAAGATTGAAAATTTAGCTCTGAGAACCAATTATTAACAAAAATACAGAGATATTAAATTCGAGGCTTTTTTGCTTAATTCTGCTGGACTATAGCCCATGGTTGCAAAATGGTCATTTTTCCCGAATTCGCAAAAAACGATTTCTATGCTATAGATAATAACAAGCGTCCATTTCTGAGCACAAGTTTGAAAATTTAGCTCTGAGAACCAATTATTGACAAAAATACAGAAATTTGAAATGCAAGGATTTTTTGCTTAATTCTGCTGGACTATAGCCCATGGTTGCAAAATGGTCATTTTTCCCGAATTAGCAAAAAACGATTTCTATGCTATAGATAATAACAAGCGTCCATTTCTGAGCAAAAGATTGAAAATTTAGCTCTGAGAACCAATTATTAACAAAAATACAGAGATATTAAATGCGAGGCTTTTTTGCTTAATTCTGCTGGACTATAGTCCATGGTTGCAAAATGGTCATTTTTCCCGAATTCGCAAAAAACGATTTCTATGCTATAGATAATAACAAGCGTCCATTTCTGAGCACAAGATTGAAAATTTAGCTCTGAGAACCAATTATTAACAAAAATACAGAGATATTAAATGCGAGGCTTTTTTGCTTAATTCTGCTGGACTATAGCCCATGGTTGCAAAATGGTCATTTTTCCCGAATTCGCAAAAAACGATTTCTATGCTATAGATAATAACAAGCGTTCATTTATGAGTACAAGTTTTAAAATTTAGCTCTGAGAACCAATTATTAACAAAAATACAGAGATATTAAATTCGAGGCTTTTTTGCTTAATTCTGCTGGACTATAGCCCATGGTTGCAAAATGGTCATTTTTCCGAATTCGCAAAAAACGATTTCTATGCTATAGATAATAACAAGCATCCATTTCTGAGCACAAGTTTTAAAATTTAGCTCTGAGAACCAATTATTAACAAAAATACAAAGATATTAAATTCGAGGCTTTTTTGCTTAATTCTGCTGGACTATAGCCCATGGTTGCAAAATGGTCATTTTTCCCGAATTCGCAAAAAACGATTTCTGTGCTATAGATAATAACAGGCGTCCATTTCTGAGCACAAGATTGAAAATTTAGCTCTGAGAACCAATTATTAACAAAAATACAGAGATATTAAATTCGAGGCTTTTTTGCTTAATTCTGCTGGACTATAGCCCATGGTTGCAAAATGGTAATTTTTCCCGAATTCGCAAAAAACGATTTCTATGCTATAGATAATAACAAGCGTCCATTTCTGAGCACAAGTTTTAAAACTTAGCTCTGAGAACCAATTATTGACAAAAATACAGAGATATTAAATTCGAGTCTTTTTTGCTTAATTCTGCTGGACTATAGCCCATGGTTGCAAAATGGTCATTTTTCCCGAATTCGCAAAAAACGATTTCTATGCTATAGATAATAACAAGCGTCTATTTCTGAGCACAAGTTTGAAAATTTAGCTCTGAGAACCAATTATTAACAAAAATACAGAAATTTGAAATGCAAGGATTTTTTGCTAAATTCTGCTGGACTATAGCCCATGGTTTCAAAATGGTCATTTTTCCCGAATTCGCAAAAAACGATTTCTATGCTATAGATAATAACAAGCGTCCATTTCTGAGCACAAGTTTTAAAATTTAGCTCTGAGAACCAATTATTAACAAAAATACAGAGATATTAAATTCGAGGCTTTTTTGCTTAATTCTGCTGGACTATAGCCCATGGTTGCAAAATGGTCATTTTTCCGAATTCGCAAAAAACGATTTCTATGCTATAGGTAATAACAAGCGTCCATTTCTGAGCACAAGTTTGAAAATTTAGCTCTGAGAACCAATTATTAACAAAAATACAGAGATATTAAATTCGAGGCTTTTTTGCTTAATTCTGCTGGACTATAGCCCATGGTTTCAAAATGCACTTTTTTCCCGAATTCGCAAAAAACGATTTCTATGCTATAGATAATAACAAGCGTCCATTTCTGAGCACAAGTTTTAAATTTAGCTCTGAGAACCAATTATTTACAAAAATACAGAGATATTAACTGCGAGGCTTTTTTGCTTAATTCTGCTGGACTATAGCCCATGGTTGCAAAATGGTCATTTTTCCCGAATTCGCAAAAAACGATTTCTATGCTATAGATAATAACAAGCGTCCATTTCTGAGCACAAGTTTTAAAATTTAGCTCTGAGAACCAATTATTGACAAAATTACAGAGATATTAAATGCAAGGATTTTTTGCTAAATTCTGCTGGACTATAGCCCATGGTTGCAAAATGGTCATTTTTCCCGAATTCGCAAAAAACGATTTCTATGCTATAGATTATAACAAGCGTCCATTTATGAGCACAAGTTTGAAAATTTAGCTCTGAGAACCAATTATTAACAAAAATACAGAGATATTAAATTCGAGGATTTTTTGCTAAATTCTGCTGGACTATAGCCCATGGTTGCAAAATGGTCATTTTTCCGAATTCGCAAAAAACGATTTCTATGCTATAGATAATAACAAGCGTCCATTTCTGAGCACAAGATTGAAAATTTAGCTCTGAGAACCAATTATTAACAAAAATACAGAGATATTAAATGCGAGGCTTTTTTGCTTAATTCTGCTGGACTATAGCCCATGGTTTCAAAATGCACTTTTTTCCCGAATTCGCAAAAAACGATTTCTATGACATTGGTAATCATAGGCATCCATTTCTGAGCACAAGTTTGAAAATTTAGCTCTAAGAACCAATTATTAACAAAAATACAGAGATATTAAATGCGAGGCTTTTTTGCTTAATTCTGCTGGACTATAACCCATGGTTGCAAAATGGTCATTTTTCCCGAATTCGCAAAAAACGATTTCTATGCTATAGATAATAACAAGCGTCCATTTATGAGCACAAGTTTGAAAATTTAGCTCTGAGAACCAATTATTGACAAAAATACAGAAATTTGAAATGCAAGGATTTTTTGCTAAATTCTGCTGGACTATAGCCCATGGTTGCAAAATGGTCATTTTTCCCGAATTCGCAAAAAACGATTTCTATGCTATAGATAATAACAATCGTCCATTTATGAGCACAAGTTTGAAAATTTAGCTCTGAGAACCAATTATTAACAAAAATACAGAGATATTAAATTCGAGGCTTTTTTGCTTAATTCTGCTGGACTATAGCCCATGGTTGCAAAATGGTCATTTTTCCCGAATTCGCAAAAAACGATTTCTATGCTATAGATAATAACAAGCGTCCATTTCTGAGCACAAGATTGAAAATTTAGCTCTGAGAACCAATTATTAACAAAAATACAGAGATATTAAATGCGAGGCTTTTTTGCTTAATTCTGCTGGACTATAGCCCATGGTTGCAAAATGGTCATTTTTCCCGAATTCGCAAAAAACGATTTCTATGCTATACATAATAACAAGCGTCCATTTATGAGCACAAGTTTGAAAATTTAGCTCTGAGAACCAATTATTAACAAAAATACAGAAATTTGAAATGCAAGGATTTTTTGCTAAATTCTGCTGGACTATAGCCCATGGTTGCAAAATGGTCATTTTTCCCGAGTTTGCAAAAAACGATTTCTATGCTATAAATAATAACAAGCGTCCATTTCTGAGCACAAGTTTTAAAATTTAGCTCTGAGAACCAATTATTGACAAAAATACAGAGATATTAAATTCGAGGCTTTTTTGCTTAATTCTGCTGGACTAAAATGGTCATTTTTCCCGAATTCGCAAAAAACGATTTCTATGCCATAGATAATAACAAGCGTCCATTTCTGAGCACAAGTTTTAAAATTTAGCTCTGAGAACCAATTATTAACAAAAATACAGAGATATTAAATTCGAGGCTTTTTTGCTTATTTCTGCTGGACTATAGCCCATGGTTACAAAATGGTCATTTTTCCCGAATTCGCAAAAAACGATTTCTATGCTATAGATAATAACAAGCGTCCATTTCTGAGCACAAGTTTTAAAATTTAGCTCTGCGAACCAATTATTGACAAAAATACAGCAATTTGAAATGCAAGGATTTTTTGCTAAATTCTGCTGGACTATGGTTGCAAAATGGACCATGGTTTCAAAATTCACTTTTTTCCCGAATTCGCAAAAAACGATTTCTATGACATTGGTAATCATAGGCATCCATTTCTGAGCACAAGTTTGAAAATTTAGCTCTGAGAACCAATTATTAACAAAAATACAGAGATATTAAATTCGAGGCTTTTTTGCTTATTTCTGCTGGACTATAGCCCATGGTTGCAAAATGGTCATTTTTCCCGAATTCGCAAAAAACGATTTCTATGCTATAGATAATAACAAGCGTCCATTTCTGAGGGTAATCATAGGCATCCATTTCTGAGCACAAGTTTGAAAATTTAGCTCTAAGAACCAATTATTAACAAAAATACAGAGATATTAAATGCGAGGCTTTTTTGCTTAATTCTGCTGGACTATAGCCCATGGTTGCAAAATGGTCATTTTTCCCGAATTCGCAAAAAACGATTTCTATGCTTTAGATAATAACAAGCGTCCGTTTCTGAGCACAAGATTGAAAATTTAGCTCTGAGAACCAATTATTAACAAAAATACAGAGATATTAAGTGCGAGGCTTTTTTGCTTAATTCTGCTGGACTATAGCCCATGGTTTCAAAATGCACTTTTTTCCAGAATTCGCAAAAAACGATTTCTATGATATTGGTAATCATAGGCATCCATTTCTGAGCACAAGTTTGAAAATTTAGCTCTGAGAACCAATTATTGACAAAAATACAGAAATTTGAAATGCAAGGATTTTTTGCTAAATTCTGCTGGACTATAGCCCATGGTTGCAAAATGGTCATTTTTCCCGAATTCGCAAAAAACGATTTCTATGCTATAGATAATAACAAGCGTCCATTTCTGAGCACAAGTTTTAAAATTTAGCTCTGAGAACCAATTATTGACAAAAATACAGAAATTTGAAATGCAAGGATTTTTTGCTAAATTCTGCTGGACTATAGCCCATGGTTGCAAAATGGTCATTTTTCCCGAATTCGCAAAAAACGATTTCTATGCTATAGATAATAACAAGCGTCCATTTCTGAGCACAAGTTTTAAAATTTAGCTCTGAGAACCAATTACTAACAAAAATACAGAGATATTAAGTGCGAGGCTTTTTTGCTTAATTCTGCTGGACTATAGCCCATGGTTTCAAAATGCACTTTTTTCCAGAATTCGCAAAAAAACGATTTCTATGATATTGGTAATCATAGGCATCCATTTCTGAGCACAAGTTTGAAAATTTAGCTCTGAGAACCAATTATTAACAAAAATACAGAGGCTATGCGAGGCTTTTTTGCTTAATTCTGCTGGACTATAGCCCATGGTTTCAAAATGGTAATTTTTCCCGAATTCGCAAAAAACGATTTCTATGCTACAGATAATAACAAGCGTCCATTTATGAGCACAAGTTTTAAAATTTAGCTCTGAGAACCAATTATTAACAAAAATACAGAGGCTATGCGAGGCTTTTTTGCTTAATTCTGCTGGACTATAGCCCATGGTTGCAAAATGGTCATTTTTCCCGAATTCGCAAAAAACGATTTCTATGCTATAGATAATAACAAGCGTCCATTTATGAGCACAAATTTGAAAATTTAGCTCTGAGAACCAATTATTAACAAAAATACAGAGATATTAAATGCGAGGATTTTTTGCTTAATTCTGCTGGACTATAGCCCATGGTTGCAAAATGGTCATTTTTCCCGAATTCGCAAAAAACGATTTCTATGCTATAGATAATAACAGGCGTCCATTTATGAGCACAAGTTTTAAAATTTAGCTCTGAGAACCAATTATTAACAAAAATACAGAGATATTAAATTCGAGGCTTTTTTGCTTAATTCTGCTGGACTATAGCCCATGGTTGCAAAATGGTCATTTTTCCCGAATTCGCAAAAAACGATTTCTATGCTATAGATAATAACAAGCGTCCATTTCTAAGCACAAGTTTTAAAATTTAGCTCTGAGGACCAATTATTGACAAAAATACAGAAATTTGAAATGCAAGGATTTTTTGCTAAATTCTGCTGGACTATAGCCCATGGTTGCAAAATGGTCATTTTTTCCGAATTCGCAAAAACGATTTCTATGCTATAGATAATAACAAGCGTCCATTTATGAGCACAAATTTGAAAATTTAGCTCTGAGAACCAATTATTAACAAAAATACAGAGATATTAAATGCGAGGCTTTTTTGCTTAATTCTGCTGGACTATAGCCCATGGTTGCAAAATGGTCATTTTTCCCGAATTCGCAAAAAACGATTTCTATGCTATAGATAAAAACAAGCGTCCATTTATGAGCACAAGTTTTAAAATTTAGGTCTGAGAACCAATTATTAACAAAAATACAGAGATATTAAATTCGAGGCTTTTTTGCTTAATTCTGCTGGACTATAGCCCATGGTTGCAAAATGGTCATTTTTCCCGAATTCGCAAAAAACGATTTCTATGCTACAGATAATAACAAGTGTCCATTTCTGAGCACAAGTTTTAAAATTAAGCTCTGAGAACCAATTATTGACAAAAATACAGAGATATTAAATTCGAGGCTTTTTTGCTTAATTCTGCTGGACTATAGCCCATGGTTGCAAAATGGTCATTTTTCCCGAATTCGCAAAAAACGATTTCTATGATATTGGTAATCATAGGCATCCATTTCTGAGCACAAGTTTGAAAATTTAGCTCTGAGAACCAATTATTGACAAAAATACAGAAATTTGAAATGCAAGGATTTTTTGCTAAATTCTGCTGGACTATAGCCCATGGTTGCAAAATGGTCATTTTTCCCGAATTCGCAAAAAACGATTTCTATGTTATAGATAATAACAAGCGTCCATTTATGAGCACAAGTTTTAAAATTTAGCTCTAAGAACCAATTATTAACAAAAATACAGAGATATTAAATTCGAGGCTTTTTTGCTTAATTCTGCTGGACTATAGCCCATGGTTGCAAAATGGTCATTTTTCCCGAATTCGCAAAAAACGATTTCTATGCTATAGATAATAACAAGCGTCCATTTCTGAGCACAAGTTTTAAAATTTAGCTCTGAGAACCAATTATTAACAAAAATACAGAGATATTAAATTCGAGGCTTTTTTGCTTAATTCTGCTGGACTATAGCCCATGGTTGCAAAATGGTCATTTTTCCCGAATTCGCAAAAAACGATTTCTATGCTATAGATAATAACAAGCGTCCATTTCTGAGCACGAGTTTTAACATTTAGCTCTGAGAACCAATTATTAACAAAAATACAGAGATATTAAATTCGAGGCTTTTTTGCTTAATTCTGCTGGACTATAGCCCATGGTTGCAAAATGGTCATTTTTCCCAAATTCGCAAAAAACGATTTCTATGCTATAGATAATAACAAGCGTTCATTTCTGAGGACAAGATTGAAAATTTAGCTCTGAGCACCAATTATTAACAAAAATACAGAGATATTAAATGCGAGGCTTTTTTGCTTAATTCTGCTGGACTATAGCCCATGGTTGCAAAATGGTCATTTTTCCCGAATTCGCAAAAAACGATTTCTATGTATTGGAAAGTAAATTGAACATACCTATTCGACTATGAAACCTGTCATTGTGACATTTGTTTATACAATAAAGTCTTTTTTCTTCTTTATACGTTCAACATAACCAGACGTGTTTTCTTGGGTACTTTATTTCTGATAGTAGGTAGTTTCACTGCCGCAGCCTTTTTTATCAGAAATAAGTAACAATTAGTTAAATTATCTGCTACAGTAAATATTTCTCTTTAACTTGTGTTTAATAAGTTTTTTTTCATGGAAGAAACGCATCTGCTGTAAAGCGTATTTAGCACATGATCGATAAATGCTAATGCATTAAAGTGTTTAAATCGTTCGCAGAAGCTTGGAGTTCAACTCAAGAATTCGATAGTCAATCCGAAGATTTTGCTGAAGATTCGACGGAAGAAATGACTACACAACTACCGTTCAACCGTCTGAAAGGCAGAGAAAATTACTCTGAGTGGAAAGTCGGCGCAAGGGCTCACATGATCATCAAAGGTTTGTGGGACAGTTGCACAGAAATATTACCGAGTACAGCAGATAACAAACTGAAGAACCACGATCTGAGAGCAATAGGCGAATTAACCTTATTGCTCGAGCCGTGTAACTATAATCATATAGAAGGAGCAAGCACATGTAAGGAAGCATGGGAAAGTCTAGCGGCGGCTTTTGATGATACAGGCACCGGTCGGAAAGTGGCATTGTTGCAACAAATGGTATCACTCAAACAAAAGGAATGTGCATCGATGGAAGATTATGTCAACAAAATGAGTTCATTGTGGTCCAAAGTAAAGACGGCAGGCTTCAATATAGATGATGAAGTAGCCGGTTCGTTGATGTTGGTAGGTCTGCCTGTGGAATATAAGCCTATGATACTCGCGGTAGAAAATTCTTCAAAAAAAATTACTTTCGGTTTCGTCAAAAATCTGTTGTTGCAAGGTTTGGTTTTTGATAGCGAAAATTGTGAATCATTCGAGTCAGCACTTGTATCAAAAAAGAAATCGCAAATTAAAAATTCTAAACATTGTTTTGGTTGTGGGTCTAAACATCATTTTATCAAGAATTGCCCTAAAGCGAAGAATAAAAAAAAGCAACAACAGAAAAGTGACAGAAGTGAAGCCATGTTATTCCCATCTTTATTGGTCCAATCGAGTGAATTGCCGTCAGATTGGTATGTTGATAGTGGATGTACCGCACATATGACCAAACACAAGTCGATCATTGAAAACATATGTGAACCCGTTCAAAAGGAAGTTGTTGTTGCAAACAGCGAAAAAATTTCAATCGATTGTGTAGGCAGTGTAAAGCAGAGTGTACTAAACAACGGAAAACAAAACGAGATCTCTATAAACAAAGTTCATTATGTGCCAAATATTTGCGCTAATCTCTTATCAGTGAGCCAAATGGTTAAAAGAGGCAATTCAGTGTTGTTTACAAAAGACGGCTGTAAGGTTTTCGACTCGCATTGGAATGTTATTGCCACAGCAAGTTTAGTGAATGGTTTGTTTAAGCTAGATGTTCGCCATGATGTGAAATCCTTCTTAGCTGAGTCCAAAAAGGAGCCAACTGTCACGAAGAAACCGAAAGAAAACATAATATTGTGGCATCGTCGATTTGGACATGCTAGTTTTGATTATATGGCATTCCTAAACAAAGAGCTAAACAACGTCCCAATTCCAAGAAATAGTGTTTGTGATACGTGCATCAAAGGAAAGCAAAGTCGTGTTCCATTTAGTGACAAAGGTAATCGAGCCACGAAACTACTTGAATTGATTCATAGTGATGTCTGTCAAGCGTCGTCTGTCAAATCCATGAGCGGTTTTCGTCACTTCGTCTCATTCATCGATGACTTCTCGCGAAAGGTCTTCATTTATGTCATAAAAAATAAGAGCGAAGTATTTGATTGTTTTCTTAAGTTCAAAGCTATGGCTGAAACACAAACAGGGCATAAAATTAAGTGTCTAAGAAGTGATAACGGCACAGAATATTGCAACAGAAAGTTTGAGGATTTTTTCGCGAAAAATGGAATCCTACATCAAAAATCAGCTGTTTATAGTCCACAACAAAACGGATTATCGGAGCGCATGAACAGAACGATAATGGACAAAGTACGCTGCATGTTAATTGACTCTGGTCTCCCAAAATCATTCTGGGCAGAAGCTGCTATGACGGCAGTTTACATAATCAATCGGATTCCATGTAAAGGTACTGTAGAAAAATCACCGGAAGAAATTTGGTCTGGTCGGAAACCAAATTTGTCAGTACTCAAAGTGTTTGGATGTCGAGCATTTGCACATGTTCCAGCTGTGAAGCGGGAAAAATTGGATAACAAATCGATTGAGTGCATTTTCATCGGGTATGCATCAGATGCCAAAGCATATAGGCTCTTCAACAAACATCTGAAGACCGTTACCATAAGCAGAGATGTAACCTTCTTGGAGTCGGATCGCATGAATCAGGTAATTGATTGTGAAATAGATAAAACTAATCCTTTTGTTTTGGAACATTCCGAAGATTACAAAGAGGACATTTGTGAATCAGAGAAGGATGTGACTCTTGATGATCTACAATCAATATGTGATCCACAAATAACAAGTTCACCATCAAGCGGGAGTAATTCGCAGGTTGTGAATTTATCAAATCAGCAGACAGTTGACGAGACATTTACATCAACCACTGATGAAAGTATCGGCAGCGTGTGGCAACCAAGCGATTCAGTTGATGAATTTGAATTGGTGCAAAACGTCGAACCTCGCCAGAAATCAACTCGAATTCAAGGGAAGCCAAAGCCAGATTACACCAACTTGGCATTTGCGTTTTTTCTGTGTGATCCACCGACATTCAAAACCGCCATTTCGAGTGAGAACGCACACTCATGGAAGCATGCGATGAGGGAAGAATTTGACTCATTACAAAGAAATCAAACTTGGGAATTGGCCGAGCTACCACAGGGTAAATCGCCAATCAAAGTCAAAAAGGGACAATCATGGAAAAGTTTTACGCTACAAAGCAAGACTGGTTGCCAAAGGTTTCACTCAAGTTGAAGGGGTCGACTACCATGAAACCTTCTCACCGGTAGTTCGCTTTACGACAATTCGCTTTTTGATGGCAATCGCAGCTAAATTTGACCTAAACATTCGTCAGCTCGACGTTGTTACCGCTTTCCTTCATGGCAAATTAGACGAGGAAATATTTATGTCGCAGCCTGAAGGATTTGATGATGGAACCGGTCGTTGTTGTAAGTTGATCAAGTCAATTTACGGACTCAAACAATCGAGTCGCATTTGGAATTGTACATTGAACAAAGTGCTCTTGGACTTCGGCCTGATGCGGTCATCGACAGATCAATGCGTGTATCATTCAATTAAGAGTGGTCGGATATTCATCGTAGCCATCTATGTGGATGATATCCTTATATTTAATAATGATGCCGCACTGGAACAGAAGCTGGCAGATGTGCTCTTCGAGAAATTCGAAATGAAGGACATGGGAGAGATATCATCCGTTTTGGGAGTACGAGTAACAAGAAACAGGAAAACAGGTACCATTTCTCTTGATCAAACTCAATATATAAACGATATTTTGTCTCGCTTCAATATGAGTGACTGCAATCCGACCGTTGCACCCATGGATGTAAATCAAAAATTATCCGCTAAAATGTGTCCGAAAAATCAAGATGAAACAAAGGAAATGAACGATGTGCCCTATCGCCAATTAGTTGGTGCATTACAATTTTGCGTGCAAGTTTCAAGACCGGACATCTGTTTTCCCGTTAATGTATTGAGTCGATACAACGTTAATCCAGGCAAAGCTCACTGGGGTGCAGCGAAACGCGTTCTGCGTTATCTCAAAGGCACGGTTGACAGGAAGATTACTTACAACAACTCAAAAACACAACTCAAAGGATATTGCGATGCAGACTGGGGCAGTGATTTGGATGAGCGCCGGTCAACAACGGGTTTTTTGTTTACCATGCAAGGAGGTGCAATCTCGTGGTGTACCAAACAACAAAAAACCATCGCAATCTCAACGACAGAAGCAGAGTTCATGTCTATGACAGCAGCAATACAAGAATGCATTTGGTTAAAGATGCTCGAGAGAGAACTTTTTGTGAATTCACCCGATTCAATTGAGCTGTTTTGCGACAATCTGAGTGCAATTAAGTTGGCCATAAACAATGCGTATTCCGCACGAACAAAGCACGTCGATGTCAAGGAAAAGTTTGTGCATCAAAACGTTAAGAAAGGCTTAATTAAACTCACACATTTGCCAACTACTGAAATGCCAGCAGATATTTTAACTAAACCGACTTCTGGACGCAAATTGGAGGTTTTTGCAAGTATCTTTGGTTTTTAATTCATTATTGTTTAATATTATTTTTGGCCTTCTGCAAAATCAAATAACATTATATAGAATAACTACTTATTTCGAGATCATGAATAACAATATGTTGTAATTATATTTTTTGAATTAATATCTAATTGAAGTAAATGAATTTATTTAATTGTTAGTAGAATTAAGGATTTTCAATTCAGGGAGAGTATTGGAAAGTAAATTGAACATACCTATTCGACTATGAAACCTGTCATTGTGACATTTGTTTATACAATAAAGTCTTTCTTCTTCTTTATACGTTCAACATAACCAGACGTGTTTTCTTGGGTACTTTATTTCTGATAGTAGGTAGTTTCACTGCGGATTCTTAATCCATAGAAATCTATCACTATGCTATAGATAATAACAATCGTCCATTTCTGAGCACAAGTTTTAAAATTTAGCTCTGAGAACCAATAATTAACAATAATACAGAGATATTAAATTCGAGGCTTTTTTGCTTAATTCTGCTGGACTATAGCCCATGGTTGCAAAATGGTCATTTTTCCCGAATTCACAAAAAACGATTTCTATGCTATAGTTAATAACAAGCGTCCATTTCTGAGCACCAGATTGAAAATTTAGCTCTGAGAACCAATTATTAACAAAAATACAGAGATATTAAATTCGAGGCTTTTTTGCTTAATTCTGCTGGACTATAGCCCATGGTTGCAAAATGGTCATTTTTCCCGAATTCGCAAAAAACGATTTCTATGCTATAGATAATAACAAGCGTCCATTTCTGAGCACAAGTTTTAAAATTTAGGTCTGAGAACCAATTATTAACAAAAATACAGAGATATTAAATTCGAGGCTTTTTTGCTTAATTCTGCTGGACTATAGCCCATGGTTGCAAAATGGTCATTTTTCCCGAATTCGCAAAAAACGATTTCTATGCTATAGATAATAACAAGCGTCCATTTCTGAGCACAAGATTGAAAATTTAGCTCTGAGAACCAATTATTAACAAAAATACAGAGATATTAAATTCGAGGCTTTTTTGCTTAATTCTGCTGGACTATAGCCCATGGTTGCAAAATGGTCATTTTTCCCGAATTCGCAAAAAACGATTTCTATGCTATAGATAATAACAAGCGTCCATTTTTGAGCACAAGATTGAAAATTTAGCTCCGAGAACCAATTATTAACAAAAATACAGAGATATTAAATGCGAGGCTTTTTTGCTTAATTCTGCTGGACTATAGCCCATGGTTGCAAAATGGTCATTTTTCCCGAATTCGCAAAAAACGATTTCTATGCTATAGATAATAACAACCGTCCACTTCTGAGCACAAGTTTTAAAATATAGCTCTGAGAACCAATTATTGACAAAAATACAGAGATATTAAATTCGAGGCTTTTTTGCTTAATTCTGCTGGACTATAGCCCATGGTTGCAAAATGGTAATTTTTCCCGAATTCGCAAAAAACGATTTCTATGCTATAGATAATAACAAGCGTCCATTTATGAGCACAAGGTTAAAAATTTAGCTCTGAGAACCAATTATTAACAAAAATACAGAGATATTAAATGCGAGGCTTTTTTGCTTAATTCTGCTGGACTATAGCCCATGGTTGCAAAATTGTCATTTTTCCCGAATTCGCAAAAAACGATTTCTATGCTATAGATAATAACAAGCGTCTATTTATGAGCACAAGTTTGAAAATTTAGCTCTGAGAACCAATTATTAACAAAAATACAGAGATATTAAATGCGAGGCTTTTTTGCTTAATTCTGCTGGACTATAGCCCATGGTTGCAAAATGGTCATTTTTCCCGAATTCGCAAAAAACGATTTTTATGCTATAGATAATAACAATCGTCCATTTCTGAGCACAAGTTTTAAAATTTAGCTCTGAGAACCAATTATTAACAATAATACAGAGATATTAAATTCGAGGCTTTTTTGCTTAATTCTGCTGGACTATAGCCCATGGTTGCAAAATGGTCATTTTTCCCGAATTCGCAAAAAACGATTTCTATGCTATAGATAATAACAAGCGTCCATTTCTGAGCACCAGATTGAAAATTTAGCTCTGAGAACCAATTATTAACAAAAATACAGAGATATTAAATTCGAGGCTTTTTTGCTTAATTCTGCTGGACTATAGCCCATGGTTGCAAAATGGTCATTTTTCCCGAATTCGCAAAAAACGATTTCTATGCTATAGATAATAACAAGCGTCCATTTCTGAGCACAAGTTTTAAAATTTAGGTCTGAGAACCAATTATTAACAAAAATACAGAGATATTAATTTCGAGGCTTTTTTGCTTAATTCTGCTGGACTATAGCCCATGGTTGCAAAATGGTCATTTTTCCCGAATTCGCAAAAAACGATTTCTATGCTATAGATAATAACAAGCGTCCATTTCTGAGCACAAGATTGAAAATTTAGCTCTGAGAACCAATTATTAACAAAAATACAGAGATATTAAATTCGAGGCTTTTTTGCTTAATTCTGCTGGACTATAGCCCATGGTTTCAAAATGGTCATTTTTCCCGAATTCGCAAAAAACGATTTCTATGCTATAGATAATAACAAGCGTCCATTTTTGAGCACAAGATTGAAAATTTAGCTCTGAGAACCAATTATTAACAAAAATACAGAGATATTAAATGCGAGGCTTTTTTGCTTAATTCTGCTGGACTATAGCCCATGGTTGCAAAATGGTCATTTTTCCCGAATTCGCAAAAAACGATTTCTATGCTAAAGATAATAACAAGCGTCCACTTCTGAGCACAAGTTTTAAAATTTAGCTCTGAGAACCAATTATTGACAAAAATACAGAGATATTAAATGCAAGGATTTTTTGCTAAATTCTGCTGGACTATAGCCCATGGTTGCAAAATGGTCATTTTTCCCGAATTCGCAAAAAACGATTTCTATGCTATAGATAATAACAAGCGTCCATTTTTGAGCACAAGACTGAAAATTTAGCTCTGAGAACCAATTATTAACAAAAATACAGAGATATTAAATGCGAGGCTTTTTTGCTTAATTCTGCTGGACTATAGCCCATGGTTGCAAAATGGTCATTTTTCCCGAATTCGCAAAAAACGATTTCTATGCTATAGATAATAACAACCGTCCACTTCTGAGCACAAGTTTTAAAATTTAGCTCTGAGAACCAATTATTGACAAAAATACAGAGATATTAAATTCGAGGCTTTTTTGCTTAATTCTGCTGGACTATAGCCCATGGTTGCAAAATGGTAATTTTTCCCGAATTCGCAAAAAACGATTTCTATGCTATAGATAATAACAAGCGTCCATTTATGAGCACAAGGTTAAAAATTTAGCTCTGAGAACCAATTATTAACAAAAATACAGAGATATTAAATGCGAGGCTTTTTTGCTTAATTCTGCTGGATTATAGCCCATGGTTGCAAAATTGTCATTTTTCCCGAATTCGCAAAAAACGATTTCTATGCTATAGATAATAACAAGCGTCTATTTATGAGCACAAGTTTGAAAATTTAGCTCTGAGAACCAATTATTAACAAAAATACAGAGATATTAAATGCGAGGCTTTTTTGCTTAATTCTGCTGGACTATAGCCCATGGTTGCAAAATGGTCATTTTTCCCGAATTCGCAAAAAACGATTTTTATGCTATAGATAATAACAATCGTCCATTTCTGAGCACAAGTTTTAAAATTTAGCTCTGAGAACCAATTATTAACAATAATACAGAGATATTAAATTCGAGGCTTTTTTGCTTAATTCTGCTGGACTATAGCCCATGGTTGCAAAATGGTCATTTTTCCCGAATTCGCAAAAAACGATTTCTATGCTATAGATAATAACAAGCGTCCATTTCTGAGCACCAGATTGAAAATTTAGCTCTGAGAACCAATTATTAACAAAAATACAGAGATATTAAATTCGAGGCTTTTTTGCTTAATTCTGCTGGACTATAGCCCATGGTTGCAAAATGGTCATTTTTCCCGAATTCGCAAAAAACGATTTCTATGCTATAGATAATAACAAGCGTCCATTTCTGAGCACAAGTTTTAAAATTTAGGTCTGAGAACCAATTATTAACAAAAATACAGAGATATTAATTTCGAGGCTTTTTTGCTTAATTCTGCTGGACTATAGCCCATGGTTGCAAAATGGTCATTTTTCCCGAATTCGCAAAAAACGATTTCTATGCTATAGATAATAACAAGCGTCCATTTCTGAGCACAAGATTGAAAATTTAGCTCTGAGAACCAATTATTAACAAAAATACAGAGATATTAAATTCGAGGCTTTTTTGCTTAATTCTGCTGGACTATAGCCCATGGTTTCAAAATGGTCATTTTTCCCGAATTCGCAAAAAACGATTTCTATGCTATAGATAATAACAAGCGTCCATTTTTGAGCACAAGATTGAAAATTTAGCTCTGAGAACCAATTATTAACAAAAATACAGAGATATTAAATGCGAGGCTTTTTTGCTTAATTCTGCTGGACTATAGCCCATGGTTGCAAAATGGTCATTTTTCCCGAATTCGCAAAAAACGATTTCTATGCTAAAGATAATAACAAGCGTCCACTTCTGAGCACAAGTTTTAAAATTTAGCTCTGAGAACCAATTATTGACAAAAATACAGAGATATTAAATGCAAGGATTTTTTGCTAAATTCTGCTGGACTATAGCCCATGGTTGCAAAATGGTCATTTTTCCCGAATTCGCAAAAAACGATTTCTATGCTATAGATTATAACAAGCGTCCATTTTTGAGCACAAGATTGAAAATTTAGCTCTGAGAACCAATTATTAACAAAAATACAGAGATATTAAATGCGAGGCTTTTTTGCTTAATTCTGCTGGACTATAGCCCATGGTTGCAAAATGGTCATTTTTCCCGAATTCGCAAAAAACGATTTCTATGCTATAGATAATAACAACCGTCCACTTCTGAGCACAAGTTTTAAAATTTAGCTCTGAGAACCAATTATTGACAAAAATACAGAGATATTAAATTCGAGGCTTTTTTGCTTAATTCTGCTGGACTATAGCCCATGGTTGCAAAATGGTAATTTTTCCCGAATTCGCAAAAAACGATTTCTATGCTATAGATAATAACAAGCGTCCATTTATGAGCACAAGGTTAAAAATTTAGCTCTGAGAACCAATTATTAACAAAAATACAGAGATATTAAATGCGAGGCTTTTTTGCTTAATTCTGCTGGACTATAGCCCATGGTTGCAAAATTGTCATTTTTCCCGAATTCGCAAAAAACGATTTCTATGCTATAGATAATAACAAGCGTCTATTTATGAGCACAAGTTTGAAAATTTAGCTCTGAGAACCAATTATTAACAAAAATACAGAGATATTAAATGCGAGGCTTTTTTGCTTAATTCTGCTGGACTATAGCCCATGGTTGCAAAATGGTCATTTTTCCCGAATTCGCAAAAAAACGATTTTTATGCTATGGATAATAACAATCGTCCATTTCTGAGCACAAGTTTTAAAATTTAGCTCTGAGAACCAATTATTAACAATAATACAGAGATATTAAATTCGAGGCTTTTTTGCTTAATTCTGCTGGACTATAGCCCATGGTTGCAAAATGGTCATTTTTCCCGAATTCGCAAAAAACGATTTCTATGCTATAGATAATAACAAGCTTCCATTTCTGAGCACAAGTTTTAAAATTTAGGTCTGAGAACCAATTATTAACAAAAATACAGAGATATTAATTTCGAGGCTTTTTTGCTTAATTCTGCTGGACTATAGCCCATGGTTGCAAAATGGTCATTTTTCCCGAATTCGCAAAAAACGATTTCTATGCTATAGATAATAACAAGCGTCCATTTCTGAGCACAAGATTGAAAATTTAGCTCTGAGAACCAATAATTGACAAAAATACAGAGATATTAAATGCAAGGATTTTTTGCTAAATTCTGCTGGACTATAGCCCATGGTTGCAAAATGGTCATTTTTCCCGAATTCGCAAAAAACGATTTCTATGCTATAGATAATAACAAGCGTCCATTTTTGAGCACAAGATTGAAAATTTAGCTCTGAGAACCAATTATTAACAAAAATACAGAGATATTAAATGCGAGGCTTTTTTGCTTAATTCTGCTGGACTATAGCCCATGGTTGCAAAATGGTCATTTTCCCGAATTCGCAAAAAACGATTTCTATGCTATAGATAATAACAACCGTCCACTTCTGAGCACAAGTTTTAAAATTTAGCTCTGAGAACCAATTATTGACAAAAATACAGAGATATTAAATTCGAGGCTTTTTTGCTTAATTCTGCTGGACTATAGCCCATGGTTGCAAAATGGTAATTTTTCCCGAATTCGCAAAAAACGATTTCTATGCTAAAGATAATAACAAGCGTCCACTTCTGAGCACAAGTTTTAAAATTTAGCTCTGAGAACCAATTATTGACAAAAATACAGAGATATTAAATGCAAGGATTTTTTGCTAAATTCTGCTGGACTATAGCCCATGGTTGCAAAATGGTCATTTTTCCCGAATTCGCAAAAAACGATTTCTATGCTATAGATAATAACAAGCGTCCATTTTTGAGCACAAGATTGAAAATTTAGCTCTGAGAACCAATTATTAACAAAAATACAGAGATATTAAATGCGAGGCTTTTTTGCTTAATTCTGCTGGACTATAGCCCATGGTTGCAAAATGGTCATTTTTCCCGAATTCGCAAAAAACGATTTCTATGCTATAGATAATAACAACCGTCCACTTCTGAGCACAAGTTTTAAAATTTAGCTCTGAGAACCAATTATTGACAAAAATACAGAGATATTAAATTCGAGGCTTTTTTGCTTAATTCTGCTGGACTATAGCCCATGGTTGCAAAATGGTAATTTTTCCCGAATTCGCAAAAAACGATTTTTATGCTATAGATAATAACAAGCGTCCATTTATGAGCACAAGGTTAAAAATTTAGCTCTGAGAACCAATTATTAACAAAAATACAGAGATATTAAATGCGAGGCTTTTTTGCTTAATTCTGCTGGACTATAGCCCATGGTTGCAAAATTGTCATTTTTCCCGAATTCGCAAAAAACGATTTCTATGCTATAGATAATAACAAGCGTCTATTTATGAGCACAAGTTTGAAAATTTAGCTCTGAGAACCAATTACTAACAAAAATACAGAGATATTAAATGCGAGGCTTTTTTGCTTAATTCTGCTGGACTATAGCCCATGGTTGCAAAATGGTCATTTTTCCCGAATTCGCAAAAAACGATTTTTATGCTATAGATAATAACAATCGTCCATTTCTGAGCACAAGTTTTAAAATTTAGCTCTGAGAACCAATTATTAACAATAATACAGAGATATTAAATTCGAGGCTTTTTTGCTTAATTCTGCTGGACTATAGCCCATGGTTGCAAAATGGTCATTTTTCCCGAATTCGCAAAAAACGATTTCTATGCTATAGATAATAACAAGCTTCCATTTCTGAGCACAAGTTTTAAAATTTAGGTCTGAGAACCAATTATTAACAAAAATACAGAGATATTAATTTCGAGGCTTTTTTGCTTAATTCTGCTGGACTATAGCCCATGGTTGCAAAATGGTCATTTTTCCCGAATTCGCAAAAAACGATTTCTATGCTATAGATAATAACAAGCGTCCATTTCTGAGCACAAGATTGAAAATTTAGCTCTGAGAACCAATTATTAACAAAAATACAGAGATATTAAATTCGAGGCTTTTTTGCTTAATTCTGCTGGACTATAGCCCATGGTTTCAAAATGGTCATTTTTCCCGAATTCGCAAAAAACGATTTCTATGCTATAGATAATAACAAGCGTCCATTTTTGAGCACAAGATTGAAAATTTAGCTCTGAGAACCAATTATTAACAAAAATACAGAGATATTAAATGCGAGGCTTTTTTGCTTAATTCTGCTGGACTATAGCCCATGGTTGCAAAATGGTCATTTTTCCCGAATTCGCAAAAAACGATTTCTATGCTATAGATAATAACAAGCGTCCACTTCTGAGCACAAGTTTTAAAATTTAGCTCTGAGAACCAATTATTGACAAAAATACAGAGATATTAAATGCAAGGATTTTTTGCTAAATTCTGCTGGACTATAGCCCATGGTTGCAAAATGGTCATTTTTCCCGAATTCGCAAAAAACGATTTCTATGCTATAGATAATAACAAGCGTCCATTTCTGAGCATAAGTTTTAAAATTTAGCTCTGAGAACCAATTATTGACAAAAATACAGAGATATTAAATTCGAGGCTTTTTTGCTTAATTCTGCTGGACTATAGCCCATGGTTGCAAAATGGTAATTTTTCCCGAATTCGCAAAAAACGATTTCTATGCTATAGATAATAACAAGCGTCCATTTATGAGCACAAGGTTAAAAATTTAGCTCTGAGAACCAATTATTAACAAAAATACAGAGATATTAAATGCGAGGCTTTTTTGCTTAATTCTGCTGGACTATAGCCCATGGTTGCAAAATTGTCATTTTTCCCGAATTCGCAAAAAACGATTTCTATGCTATAGATAATAACAAGCGTCTATTTATGAGCACAAGTTTGAAAATTTAGCTCTGAGAACCAATTATTAACAAAAATACAGAGATATTAAATGCGAGGCTTTTTTGCTTAATTCTGCTGGACTATAGCCCATGGTTGCAAAATGGTCATTTTTCCCGAATTCACAAAAAACGATTTTTATGCTATAGATAATAACATGCGTCCATTTATGAGCACAAGTTTGAAAATTTAGCTCTGAGAACCAATTATTAACAAAAATACAGAGATATTAAATTCGAGGCTATTTTGCTTAATTCTGCTGGACTATAGTCCATGGTTGCAAAATGGTCATTTTTCCCGAATTCGCAAAAAACGATTTCTATGCTATAGATAATAACAAGCGTCCATTTCTGAGCACAAGTTTTAAAATTTAGCTCTGAGAACCAATTATTAACAAAAATACAGAGATTAAATTCGAGGCTTTTTTGCTTAATTCTGCTGGACTATAGCCCATGGTTGCAAAATGGTCATTTTTCCCGAATTCGCAAAAAACGATTTCTATGCTATAGATAATAACAAGCGTCCATTTATGAGCACAAGTTTGAAAATTTAGCTCTGAGAACCAATTATTAACAAAAATACAGAGATATTAAATTCGAGGCTTTTTTGCTTAATTCTGCTGGACTATAGCCCATGGTTGCACAATGGTCATTTTTCCCGAATTCGCAAAAAACGATTTCTATGCTACAGATAATAACAAGCGTCCATTTCTGAGCACAAGTTTTAAAATTTAGCTCTGAGAACCAATTATTGACAAAAATACAGAGATATTAAATTCGAGGCTTTTTTGCTTAATTCTGCTGGACTATAGCCCATGGTTGCAAAATGGTCATTTTTCCCGAATTCGCAAAAAACGATTTCTATGCTATAGATAATAACAAGCGTCCATTTATGAGCACAAGATTGAAAATTTGGCTCTGAGAACCAATTATTAACAAAAATACAGAGATATTAAATGCGAGGCTTTTTTGCTTAATTCTGCTGGACTATAGCCCATGGTTGCAAAATGGTCATTTTTCCCGAATTCGCAAAAAACGATTTCTATGCTATAGATAATAACAAGCGTCCATTTATGAGCACAAGTTTGAAAATTAAGCTCTGAGAACCAATTATTAACAAAAATACAGAGATATTAAATGCGAGGCTTTTTTGCTTAATTCTGCTGGACTATAGCCCATGGTTGCAAAATGGTCATTTTTCCCGAATTCGCAAAAAACGATTTCTATGCTTTAGATAATAACAAGCATCCATTTCTGAGCACAAGTTTTAAAATTTAGCTCTGAGAACCAATTATTAACAAAAATACAGAGATATTAAATTCGAGGCTTTTTTGCTTAATTCTGCTGGACTATAGCCCATGGTTGCAAAATGGTCATTTTTCCCGAATTCGCAAAAAACGATTTCTATGCTATAGATAATAACAAGCGTCCATTTATGAGCACAAGATTGAAAATTTAGCTCTGAGAACCAATTATTAACAAAAATACAGAGATATTAAATGCGAGGCTTTTTTGCTTAATTCTGCTGGACTATAGCCCATGGTTGCAAAATGGTCATTTTTCCAGAATTCGCAAAAAACGATTTCTATGCTATAGATAATAACAAGCGTCCATTTCTGAGCACAAGTTTTAAAATTTAGCTCTGAGAACCAATTATTGACAAAAATACAGAGATATTAAATGCAAGGATTTTTTGCTAAATTCTGCTGGACTATAGCCCATGGTTGCAAAATGGTCATTTTTCCCGAATTCGCAAAAAACGATTTCTATGCTATAGATAATAACAAACGTCCATTTCTGAGCACAAGATTGAAAATTTAGCTCTGAGAACCAATTATTAACAAAAATACAGAGATATTAAATGCGAGGCTTTTTTGCTTAATTCTGCTGGACTATAGCCCATGGTTGCAAAATGGTCATTTTTCCCGAATTCGCAAAAAACGATTTCTATGCTATAGATAATAACAAGCATCCATTTGTGAGCACAAGTTTGAAAATTTAGCTCTGAGAACCAATTATTAACAAAAATACAGAGATATTAAATTCGAGGCTTTTTTGCTTAATTCTGCTGGACTATAGCCCATGGTTGCAAAATGGTCATTTTTCCAGAATTCGCAAAAAACGATTTCTATGCTATAGATAATAACAAGCGTCCATTTCTGATCACAAGTTTTAAAATTTAGCTCTGAGAACCAATTATTGACAAAAATACAGAGATATTAAATTCGAGGCTTTTTTGCTTAATTCTGCTGGACTATAGCCCATGGTTGCAAAATGGTAATTTTTCCCGAATTCGCAAAAAACGATTTTTATGCTATAGATAATAACATGCGTCCATTTATGAGCACAAGTTTGAAAATTTAGCTCTGAGAACCAATTATTAACAAAAATACAGAGATATTAAATTCGAGGCTATTTTGCTTAATTCTGCTGGACTATAGCCCATGGTTGCAAAATGGTCATTTTTCCCGAATTCGCAAAAAACGATTTCTATGCTATAGATAATAACAAGCGTCCATTTCTGAGCACAAGTTTTTAAATTTAGCTCTGAGAACCAATTATTAACAAAAATACAGAGATTAAATTCGAGGCTTTTTTGCTTAATTCTGCTGGACTATAACCCATGGTTGCAAAATGGTCATTTTTCCCGAATTCGCAAAAAACGATTTCTATGCTATAGATAATAACAAGCGTCCATTTATGAGCACAAGTTTGAAAATTTAGCTCTGAGAACCAATTATTAACAAAAATACAGAGATATTAAATTCGAGGCTTTTTTGCTTAATTCTGCTGGACTATAGCCCATGGTTGCACAATGGTCATTTTTCCCGAATTCGCAAAAAACGATTTCTATGCTACAGATAATAACAAGCGTCCATTTCTGAGCACAAGTTTTAAAATTTAGCTCTGAGAACCAATTATTGACAAAAATACAGAGATATTAAATTCGAGGCTTTTTTGCTTAATTCTGCTGGACTATAGCCCATGGTTGCAAAATGGTCATTTTTCCCGAATTCGCAAAAAACGATTTCTATGCTATAGATAATAACAAGCGTTCATTTATGAGCACAAGATTGAAAATTTGGCTCTGAGAACCAATTATTAACAAAAATACAGAGATATTAAATTCGAGGCTTTTTTGCTTAATTCTGCTGGACTATAGCCCATGGTTGCAAAATGGTCATTTTTCCCGAATTCGCAAAAAACGATTTCTATGCTATAGATAATAACAAGCGTCCATTTATGAGCACAAGATTGAAAATTTGGCTCTGAGAACCAATTATTAACAAAAATACAGAGATATTAAATGCGAGGCTTTTTTGCTTAATTCTGCTGGACTATAGCCCATGGTTGCAAAATGGTCATTTTTCCCGAATTCGCAAAAAACGATTTCTATGGTATAGATAATAACAAGCGTCCATTTATGAGCACAAGGTTGAAAATTTAGCTCTGAGAACCAATTATTAACAAAAATACAGAGATATTAAATTCGAGGCTTTTTTGCTTAATTCTGCTGGACTATAGCCCACGGTTGCAAAATGGTCATTTTTCCCGAATTCGCAAAAAACGATTTCTATGCTATAGATAATAACAAGCGTCCATCTTTGAGCACAAGATTGAAAATTTAGCTCTGTGAACCAATTATTAACAAAAATACAGAGATATTAAATGCGAGGCTTTTTTGCTTAATTCTGCTGGACTATAGCCCATGGTTGCAAAATGGTCATTTTTCCCGAATTCGCAAAAAACGATTTCTATGCTATAGATAATAACAAGCGTCCATTTCTGAGCACAAGTTTTAAAATTTAGCTCTGAGAACCAATTATTGACAAAAATACAGAGATATTAAATGCAAGGATTTTTTGCTAAATTCTGCTGGACTATAGCCCATGGTTGCAAAATGGTCATTTTTCCCGAATTCGCAAAAAACGATTTCTATGCTATAGATAATAACAAGCGTCCATTTCTGAGCACAAGATTGAAAATTTAGCTCTGAGAACCAATTATTAACAAAAATACAGAAATTAAATTCGAGGCTTTTTTGCTTAATTCTGCTGGACTATAGCCCATGGTTGCAAAATGGTCATTTTTCCCGAATTCGCAAAAAACGTTTCTATGCTATAGATAATAACAAGCGTCCATTTATGAGCACAAGTTTGAAAATTTAGCTCTGAGAACCAATTATTAACAAAAATACAGAGATATTAAATTCGAGGCTTTTTTGCTTAATTCTGCTGGACTATAGCCCATGGTTGCACAATGGTAATTTTTCCCGAATTCGCAAAAAACGATTTCTATGCTACAGATAATAACAAGCGTCCATTTGTGAGCACAAGTTTTAAAATTTAGCTCTGAGAACCAATTATTGACAAAAATACAGAGATATTAAATTCGAGGCTTTTTTGCTTAATTCTGCTGGACTATAGCCCATGGTTGCAAAATGGTCATTTTTCCCGAATTCGCAAAAAACGATTTCTATGCTATAGATAATAACAAGCGTTCATTTATGAGCACAAGATTGAAAATTTGGCTCTGAGAACCAATTATTAACAAAAAAACAGAGATATTAAATGCGAGGCTTTTTTGCTTAATTCTGCTGGACTATAGCCCATGGTTGCAAAATGGTCATTTTTCCCGAATTCGCAAAAAACGATTTCTATGCTATAGATAATAACAAGCGTCCATTTATGAGCACAAGTTTGAAAATTTAGCTCTGAGAACCAATTATTAACAAAAATACAGAGATATTAAATGCGAGGCTTTTTTGCTTAATTCTGCTGGACTATAGCCCATGGTTGCAAAATGGTCATTTTTCCCGAATTCGCAAAAAACGATTTCTATGCTTTAGATAATAACAAGCATCCATTTCTGAGCACAAGTTTTAAAACTTAGCTCTGAGAACCAATTATTAACAAAAATACAGAGATATTAAATTCGAGGCTTTTTTGCTTAATTCTGCTGGACTATAGCCCATGGTTGCAAAATGGTCATTTTTCCCGAATTCGCAAAAAACGATTTCTATGCTATAGATAATAACAAGCGTCCATTTATGAGCACAAGGTTGAAAATTTAGCTCTGAGAACCAATTATTAACAAAAATACAGAGATATTAAATTCGAGGCTTTTTTGCTTAATTCTGCTGGACTATAGCCCATGGTTGCAAAATGGTCATTTTTCCCGAATTCGCAAAAAACGATTTCTATGCTATAGATAATAACAAGCGTCTATTTTTGAGCACAAGATTGAAAATTTAGCTCTAAGAACCAATTATTAACAAAAATACAGAGATATTAAATGCGAGGCTTTTTTGCTTAATTCTGCTGGACTATAGCCCATGGTTGCAAAATGGTCATTTTTCCCGAATTCGCAAAAAACGATTTCTATGCTATAGATAATAACAAGCGTCCATTTATGAGCACAAGTTTGAAAATTTAGCTCTGAGAACCAATTATTAACAAAAATACAGAGATATTAAATGCGAGGCTTTTTTGCTTAATTCTGCTGGACTATAGCCCATGGTTGCAAAATGGTCATTTTTCCCGAATTCGCAAAAAACGATTTCTATGCTTTAGATAATAACAAGCATCCATTTCTGAGCACAAGTTTTAAAATTTAGCTCTGAGAACCAATTATTAACAAAAATACAGAGATATTAAATTCGAGGCTTTTTTGCTTAATTCTGCTGGACTGTAGCCCATGGTTGCAAAATGGTCATTTTTCCCGAATTCGCAAAAAACGATTTCTATGCCATAGATAATAACAAGCGTCCATTTCTGAGCACAAGATTGAAAATTTAGCTCTGAGAACCAATTATTAACAAAAATACAGAGATATTAAATGCGAGGCTTTTTTGCTTAATTCTGCTGGACTATAGCCCATGGTTGCAAAATGGTCATTTTTCCCGAATTCGCAAAAAACGATTTCTATGCCATAGATAATAACAAGCGTCCATTTCTGAGCACAAGGTTGAAAATTTAGCTCTGAGAACCAATTATTAACAAAAATACAGAGATATTAAATGCGAGGCTTTTTTGCTTAATTCTGCTGGACTATAGCCCATGGTTGCAAAATGGTCATTTTTCCCGAATTCGCAAAAAACGATTTCTATGCTATAGATAATAACAAGCATCCATTTGTGAGCACAAGTTTGAAAATTTAGCTCTGAGAACCAATTATTAACAAAAATACAGAGATATTAAATGCGAGGCTTTTTTGCTTAATTCTGCTGGACTATAGCCCATGGTTGCAAAATGGTCATTTTTCCCGAATTCGCAAAAAACGATTTCTATGCTTTAGATAATAACAAGCATCCATTTCTGAGCACAAGTTTTAAAATTTAGCTCTGAGAACCAATTATTAACAAAAATACAGAGATATTAAATTCGAGGCTTTTTTGCTTAATTCTGCTGGACTATAGCCCATGGTTGCAAAATGGTCATTTTTCCCGAATTCGCAAAAAACGATTTCTATGCTATAGATAATAACAAGCGTCCATTTATGAGCACAAGGTTGAAAATTTAGCTCTGAGAACCAATTATTAACAAAAATACAGAGATATTAAATTCGAGGCTTTTTTGCTTAATTCTGCTGGACTATAGCCCACGGTTGCAAAATGGTCATTTTTCCCGAATTCGCAAAAAACGATTTCTATGCTATAGATAATAACAAGCGTCCATTTTTGAGCACAAGATTGAAAATTTAGCTCTGTGAACCAATTATTAACAAAAATACAGAGATATTAAATGCGAGGCTTTTTTGCTTAATTCTGCTGGACTATAGCCCATGGTTGCAAAATGGTCATTTTTCTCGAATTCGCAAAAAACGATTTCTATGCTATAGATAATAACAAGCGTCCATTTCTGAGCACAAGTTTTAAAATTTAGCTCTGAGAGCCAATTATTGACAAAAATACAGAGATATTAAATGCAAGGATTTTTTGCTAAATTCTGCTGGACTATAGCCCATGGTTGCAAAATGGTCATTTTTCCCGAATTCGCAAAAAACGATTTCTATGCTATAGATAATAACAAGCGTCCATTTCTGAGCACAAGATTGAAAATTTAGCTCTGAGAACCAATTATTAACAAAAATACAGAGATTAAATTCGAGGCTTTTTTGCTTAATTCTGCTGGACTATAGCCCATGGTTGCAAAATGGTCATTTTTCCCGAATTCGCAAAAAACGATTTCTATGCTATAGATAATAACAAGCGTCCATTTATGAGCACAAGTTTGAAAATTTAGCTCTGAGAACCAATTATTAACAAAAATACAGAGATATTAAATTCGAGGCTTTTTTGCTTAATTCTGCTGGACTATAGCCCATGGTTGCACAATGGTCATTTTTCCCGAATTCGCAAAAAGCGATTTCTATGCTACAGATAATAACAAGCGTCCATTTCTGAGCACAAGTTTTAAAATTTAGCTCTGAGAACCAATTATTGACAAAAATACAGAGATATTAAATTCGAGGCTTTTTTTCTTAATTCTGCTGGACTATAGCCCATGGTTGCAAAATGGTCATTTTTCCCGAATTCGCAAAAAACGATTTCTATGCTATAGATAATAACAAGCGTTCATTTATGAGCACAAGATTGAAAATTTGGCTCTGAGAACCAATTATTAACAAAAATACAGAGATATTAAATGCGAGGCTTTTTTGCTTAATTCTGCTGGACTATAGCCCATGGTTGCAAAATGGTCATTTTTCCCGAATTCGCAAAAAACGATTTCTATGCTATAGATAATAACAAGCGTCCATTTATGAGCACAAGTTTGAAAATTTAGCTCTGAGAACCAATTATTAACAAAAATACAGAGATATTAAATGCGAGGCTTTTTTGCTTAATTCTGCTGGACTATAGCCCATGGTTGCAAAATGGTCATTTTTCCCGAATTCGCAAAAAACGATTTCTATGCTTTAGATAATAACAAGCATCCATTTCTGAGCACAAGTTTTAAAATTTAGCTCTGAGAACCAATTATTAACAAAAATACAGAGATATTAAATTCGAGGCTTTTTTGCTTAATTCTGCTGGACTATAGCCCATGGTTGCAAAATGGTCATTTTTCCCGAATTCGCAAAAAACGATTTCTATGCTATAGATAATAACAAGCGTCCATTTCTGAGCACAAGTTTTAAAATTTAGCTCTGAGAACCAATTATTGACAAAAATACAGAGATATTAAATGCAAGGATTTTTTGCTAAATTCTGCTGGACTATAGCCCATGGTTGCAAAATGGTCATTTTTCCCGAATTCGCAAAAAACGATTTCTATGCCATAGATAATAACAAGCGTCCATTTCTGAGCACAAGATTGAAAATTTAGCTCTGAGAACCAATTATTAACAAAAATACAGAGATATTAAATGCGAGGCTTTTTTGCTTAATTCTGCTGGACTATAGCCCATGGTTGCAAAATGGTCATTTTTCCCGAATTCGCAAAAAACGATTTCTATGCTATAGATAATAACAAGCATCCATTTGTGAGTACAAGTTTGAAAATTTAGCTCTGAGAACCAATTATTGACAAAAATACAGAGAAATTAAATTCGAGGCTTTTTTGCTTAATTCTGCTGGACTATAGCCCATGGTTGCAAAATGGTAATTTTTCCCGAATTCGCAAAAAACGATTTCTATGCTATAGATAATAACAAGCGTCTATTTATGAGCACAAGATTAAAAATTTAGCTCTAAGGACCAATTATTAACAAAAATACAGAGATATTAAATGCGAGGCTTTTTTGCTTAATTCTGCTGGACTATAGCCCATGGTTGCAAAATTGTCATTTTTCCCGAATTCGCAAAAAACGATTTCTATGCTATAGATAATAACAAGCGTCCATTTCTGAGCACAAGTTTTAAAATTTAGCTCTGAGAACCAATTATTAACAAAAATACAGAGATTAAATTCGAGGCTTTTTTGCTTAATTCTGCTGGACTATAGCCCATGGTTGCAAAATGGTCATTTTTCCCGAATTCGCAAAAAACGATTTCTATGCTATAGATAATAACAAGCGTCCATTTCTGAGCACAAGATTGAAAATTTAGCTCTGAGAACCAATTATTAACAAAAATACAGAGATATTAAATTCGAGGCTTTTTTGCTTAATTCTGCTGGACTATAGCCCATGGTTGCAAAATGGTCATTTTTCCCGAATTCGCAAAAAACGATTTCTATGCTATAGATAATAACAAGCGTCCATTTCTGAGCACAAGTTTTAAAATTTAGGTCTGAGAACCAATTATTAACAAAAATACAGAGATATTAAATTCGAGGCTTTTTTGCTTAATTCTGCTGGACTATAGCCCATTGCAAAATGGTCATTTTTCCCGAATTCGCAAAAAACGATTTCTATGCTATAGATAATAACAAGCGTCCATTTATGAGCACAAGTTTGAAAATTTAGCTCTGAGAACCAATTATTAACAAAAATACAGAGATATTAAATTCGAGGCTTTTTTGCTTAATTCTGCTGGACTATAGCCCATGGTTGCAAAATGGTCATTTTTCCCGAATTCGCAAAAAACGATTTCTATGCTATAGATAATAACAAGCGTTCATTTATGAGCACAAGATTGAAAATTTGGCTCTGAGAACCAATTATTAACAAAAATACAGAGATATTAAATGCGAGGCTTTTTTGCTTAATTCTGCTGGACTATAGCCCATGGTTGCAAAATGGTCATTTTTCCCGAATTCGCAAAAAACGATTTCTATGCTATAGATAATAACAAGCGTCCATTTATGAGCACAAGTTTGAAAATTTAGCTCTGAGAACCAATTATTAACAAAAATACAGAGATATTAAATTCGAGGCTTTTTTGCTTAATTCTGCTGGACTATAGCCCATGGTTGCACAATGGTCATTTTTCCCGAATTCGCAAAAAACGATTTCTATGCTACAGATAATAACAAGCGTCCATTTCTGAGCACAAGTTTTAAAATTTAGCTCTGAGAACCAATTATTGACAAAAATACAGAGATATTAAATTCGAGGCTTTTTTTCTTAATTCTGCTGGACTATAGCCCATGGTTGCAAAATGATCATTTTTCCCGAATTCGCAAAAAACGATTTCTATGCTATAGATAATAACAAGCGTTCATTTATGAGCACAAGATTGAAAATTTGGCTCTGAGAACCAATTATTAACAAAAATACAGAGATATTAAATGCGAGGCTTTTTTGCTTAATTCTGCTGGACTATAGCCCATGGTTGCAAAATGGTCATTTTTCCCGAATTCGCAAAAAACGATTTCTATGCTATAGATAATAACAAGCGTCCATTTATGAGCACAAGTTTGAAATTTAGCTCTGAGAACCAATTATTAACAAAAATACAGAGATATTAAATGCGAGGCTTTTTTGCTTAATTCTGCTGGACTATAGCCCATGGTTGCAAAATGGTCATTTTTCCCGAATTCGCAAAAAACGATCGATTTCTATGCTATAGATAATAACAAGCGTCCATTTCTGAGCACAAGATTGAAAATTTAGCTCTGAGAACCAATTATTAACAAAAATACAGAGATATTAAATGCGAGGCTTTTTTGCTTAATTCTGCTGGACTATAGCCCATGGTTTCAAAATGCACTTTTTTCCAGAATTCGCAAAAAACGATTTCTATGATATTGGTAATCATAGGCATCCATTTCTGAGCACAAGTTTGAAAATTTAGCTCTGAGAACCAATTATTAACAAAAATACAGAGATATTAATTTCGAGGCTATTTTGCTTAATTTTGCTGGACTAAAGCCCATGGTTGCAAAATGGTCATTTTTCCCGAATTCGCGAAAAACGATCTCTATGCTACAGATAATAACAAGCGTCCATTTCTGAGCACAAGATTGAAAATTTAGCTCTAAGAACCAATTATTAACAAAAATACAGAGATATTAAATGCGAGGATTTTTTGCTTAATTCTGCTGGACTATAGCCCATGGTTGCAAAATGGTCATTTTTCCCGAATTCGCAAAAAACGATTTCTATGCTATAGATAATAACAAGCGTCCATTTATGAGCACAAGTTTTAAAATTTAGCTCTGAGAACCAATTATTAACAAAAATACAGAGATATTAAATTCGAGGCTTTTTTACTTAATTCTGCTGGACTATAGCCCATGGTTGCAAAATGGTCATTTTTCCCGAATTCGCAAAAAACGATTTCTATGCTATAGATAATAACAAGCGTCCATTTATGAGCACAAGTTTTAAAATTTAGCTCTGAGAACCAATTTTTAACAAAAATACAGAGATATTAAATTCGAGGCTTTTTTACTTAATTCTGCTGGACTATAGCCCATGGTTGCAAAATGGTCATTTTTCCCGAATTCGCAAAAAACGATTTCTATGCTATAGATAATAACAAGCGTCCATTTCTGAGCACAAGTTTTAAAATTTAGCTCTGAGAACCAATTATTAACAAAAATACAGAGATATTAAATTCGAGGCTTTTTTGCTTAATTCTGCTGGACTATAGCCCATGGTTGCAAAATGGTCATTTTTCCCGAATTCGCAAAAAACGATTTCTATGCTATAGATAATAACAAGCGTCCATTTCTGAGCACAAGTTTTAAAATTTAGCTCTGAGAACCAATTATTGACAAAAATACAGAAATTTGAATTGCAAGGATTTTTTGCTAAATTCTGCTGGACTATGGTTGCAAAATGGCCCATGGTTTCAAAATGCACTTTTTTCCCGAATTCGCAAAAAACGATTTCTATGACATTGGTAATCATAGGCATCCATTTCTGAGCACAAGTTTGAAAATTTAGCTCTAAGAACCAATTATTAACAAAAATACAGAGATATTAAATGCGAGGCTTTTTTGCTTAATTCTGCTGGACTATAGCCCATGGTTGCAAAATGGTCATTTTTCCCGAATTCGCAAAAAACGATTTCTATGCTATAGATAATAACAAGCGTCCATTTCTGAGCACAAGTTTTAAAATTTAGCTCTGAGAACCAATTATTAACAAAAATACAGAAATTTGAAATGCAAGGATTTTTTGCTAAATTCTGCTGGACTATAGCCCATGGTTGCAAAATGGTCATTTTTCCCGAATTCGCAAAAAACGATTTCTATGCTATAGATAATAACAAGCGTCCATTTCTGAGCACAAGATTGAAAATTTAGCTCTGAGAACCAATTATTAACAAAAATACAGAGATATTAAATGCGAGGCTTTTTTGCTTAATTCTGCTGGACTATAGCCCATGGTTTCAAAATGCACTTTTTTCCAGAATTCGCAAAAAACGATTTCTATGCTATAGATAATAACAAGCGTCCATTTCTGAGCACAAGATTGAAAATTTAGCTCTGAGAACCAATTATTGACAAAAATACAGAGATATTAAATTCGAGGCTTTTTTGCTTAATTCTGCTGGACTATAGCCCATGGTTGCAAAATGGTCATTTTTCCCGAATTCGCAAAATACGATTTCTATGCTATAGATAATAACAAGCGTCCATTTCTGAGCACAAGATTGAAAATTTAGCTCTGAGAACCTATTATTAACAAAAATACAGAGATATTAAATTCGAGGCTTTTTTGCTTAATTCTGCTGGACTATAGCCCATGGTTGCAAAATGGTCATTTTTCCCGAATTCGCAAAAAACGATTTCTATGCTATAGATAATAACAAGCGTCCATTTCTGAGCACAAGTTTTAAAATTTAGGTCTGAGAACCAATTATTAACAAAAATACAGAGATATTAAATTCGAGGCTTTTTTGCTTAATTCTGCTGGACTATAGCCCATGGTTGCAAAATGGTCATTTTTCCCGAATTCGCAAAAAACGATTTCTATGCTATAGATCATAACAAGCGTCCATTTGTGAGCACAAGATTGAAAATTTAGCTCTGAGAACCAATTATTGACAAAAATACAGAAATTTGAAATGCAAGGATTTTTTGCTTAATTCTGCTGGACTATAGCCCATGGTTGCAAAATGGTCATTTTTCCCGAATTCGCAAAAAACGATTTCTCTGCTATAGATAATAACAAGCGTCCATTTATGAGCACAAGTTTTAAAATTTAGCTCTGAGAACCAATTATTAACAAAAATACGGAGATATTAAATGCGAGGCTTTTTTGCTTAATTCTGCTGGACTATAGCCCATGGTTGCAAAATGGTCATTTTTCCCGAATTCGCAAGAAACGATTTCTATGCTATAGATAATAACAAGCGTCCATTTCTGAGCACAAGATTGAAAATTTAGCTCTGAGAACCAATTATTAACAAAAATACAGAGATATTAAATGCGAGGCTTTTTTGCTTAATTCTGCTGGACTATAGCCCATGGTTTCAAAATGCACTTTTTTCCAGAATTCGCAAAAAACGATTTCTATGATATTGGTAATCATAGGCATCCATTTCTGAGCACAAGTTTGAAAATTTAGCTCTGAGAACCAATTATTAACAAAAATACAGAGATATTAATTTCGAGGCTATTTTGCTTAATTCTGCTGGACTAAAGCCCATGGTTGCAAAATGGTCATTTTTCCCGAATTCGCGAAAAACGATCTCTATGCTACAGATAATAACAAGCGTCCATTTCTGAGCACAAGATTGAAAATTTAGCTCTAAGAACCAATTATTAACAAAAATACAGAGATATTAAATGCGAGGATTTTTTGCTTAATTCTGCTGGACTATAGCCCATGGTTGCAAAATGGTCATTTTTCCCGAATTCGCAAAAAACGATTTCTATGCTATAGATAATAACAAGCGTCCATTTATGAGCACAAGTTTTAAAATTTAGCTCTGAGAACCAATTATTAACAAAAATACAGAGATATTAAATTCGAGGCTTTTTTACTTAATTCTGCTGGACTATAGCCCATGGTTGCAAAATGGTCATCTTTCCCGAATTCGCAAAAAACGATTTCTATGCTATAGATAATAACAAGCGTCCATTTATGAGCACAAGTTTTAAAATTTAGCTCTGAGAACCAATTTTTAACAAAAATACAGAGATATTAAATTCGAGGCTTTTTTACTTAATTCTGCTGGACTATAGCCCATGGTTGCAAAATGGTCATTTTTCCCGAATTCGCAAAAAACGATTTCTATGCTATAGATAATAACAAGCGTCCATTTCTGAGCACAAGTTTTAAAATTTAGCTCTGAGAACTAATTATTAACAAAAATACAGAGATATTAAATTCGAGGCTTTTTTGCTTAATTCTGCTGGACTATAGCCCATGGTTGCAAAATGGTCATTTTTCCCGAATTCGCAAAAAACGATTTCTATGCTATAGATAATAACAAGCGTCCATTTCTGAGCACAAGTTTTAAAATTTAGCTCTGAGAACCAATTATTGACAAAAATACAGAAATTTGAATTGCAAGGATTTTTTGCTAAATTCTGCTGGACTATGGTTGCAAAATGGCCCATGGTTTCAAAATGCACTTTTTTCCCGAATTCGCAAAAAACGATTTCTATGACATTGGTAATCATAGGCATCCATTTCTGAGCACAAGTTTGAAAATTTAGCTCTAAGAACCAATTATTAACAAAAATACAGAGATATTAAATGCGAGGCTTTTTTGCTTAATTCTGCTGGACTATAGCCCATGGTTGCAAAATGGTCATTTTTCCCGAATTCGCAAAAAACGATTTCTATGCTATAGATAATAACAAGCGTCCATTTCTGAGCACAAGTTTTAAAATTTAGCTCTGAGAACCAATTATTAACAAAAATACAGAAATTTGAAATGCAAGGATTTTTTGCTAAATTCTGCTGGACTATAGCCCATGGTTGCAAAATGGTCATTTTTCCCGAATTCGCAAAAAACGATTTCTATGCTATAGATAATAACAAGCGTCCATTTCTGAGCACAAGATTGAAAATTTAGCTCTGAGAACCAATTATTAACAAAAATACAGAGATATTAAATGCGAGGCTTTTTTGCTTAATTCTGCTGGACTATAGCCCATGGTTTCAAAATGCACTTTTTTCCAGAATTCGCAAAAAACGATTTCTATGATATTGTTAATCATAGGCATCCATTTCTGAGCACAAGTTTGAAAATTTAGCTCTGAGAACCAATTATTGACAAAAATACAGAAATTTGAAATGCAAGGATTTTTTGCTAAATTCTGCTGGACTATGGTTGCAAAATGGCCCATGGTTTCAAAATGCACTTTTTTCCCGAATTCGCAAAAAAACGATTTCTATGCTATAGATAATAACAAGCGTCCATTTATGAGCACAAGTTTTAAAATTTAGCTCTGAGAACCAATTATTGACAAAAATACAGAAATTTGAAATGCAAGGATTTTTTGCTAAATTCTGCTGGACTATAGCCCATGGTTGCAAAATGGTCATTTTTCCCGAATTCGCAAAAAACGATTTCTATGCTATAGATAATAACAAGCGTCCATTTCTGAGCACAAGATTGAAAATTTAGCTCTAAGAACCAATTATTAACAAAAATACAGAGATATTAAATGCGAGGATTTTTTGCTTAATTCTGCTGGACTATAGCCCATGGTTGCAAAATGGTCATTTTTCCCGAATTCGCAAAAAACGATTTCTATGCTATATATAATTACAAGCGTCCATTTCTGAGCACAAGATTGAAAATTTAGCTCTGAGAACCAATTATTAACAAAAATACAGAGATATTAAATGCGAGGCTTTTTTGCTTAATTCTGCTGGACTATAGCCCATGGTTTCAAAATGCACTTTTTTCCAGAATTCGCAAAAAACGATTCCTATGATATTGGTAATCATAGGCATCCATTTCTGAGTACAAGTTTGAAAATTTAGCTCTGAGAACCAACTATTAACAAAAATACAGAGATATTAAATTCGAGGCTATTTTGCTTAATTCTGCTGGACTATAGCCCATGGTTGCAAAATGGTCATTTTTCCCGAATTCGCAAAAAACGATTTCTGTGCTATAGATAATAACAAGCGTCCATTTCTGAGCACAAGATTGAAAATTTAGTTCTAAGAACCAATTATTAACAAAAATACAGAGATATTAAATGCGAGGATTTTTTGCTTAATTCTGCTGGACTATAGCCCATGGTTGCAAAATGGTCATTTTTCCCGAATTCGCAAAAAACGATTTCTATGCTATAGATAATAACAAGCGTCCATTTATGAGCACAAGTTTTAAAATTTAGCTCTGAGAACCAATTATTAACAAAAATACAGAGATATTAAATTCGAGGCTTTTTTGCTTAATTCTGCTGGACTATAGCCCATGGTTGCAAAATGGTCATTTTTCCCGAATTCGCAAAAAACGATTTCTATGCTATAGATAATAACAAGCGTCCATTTCTGAGCACAAGTTTTAAAATTTAGCTCTGAGAACCTATTATTGACAAAAATACAGAAATTTGAAATGCAAGGATTTTTTGCTAAATTCTGCTGGAATATAGCCCATGGTTGCAAAATGGTCATTTTTCCCGAACTCGCAAAAAACGATTTCTATGCTATAGATAATAACAAGCGTCCATTTATGAGCACAATTTTGAAAATTTAGCTCTGAGAACCAATTATTAACAAAAATACAGAGATATTAAATGCGAGGCTTTTTTGCTTAATTCTGCTGGACTATAGCCCATGGTTTCAAAATGGTCATTTTTCCCGAATTCGCAAAAAACGATTTCTATGCTATAGATAATAACAAGCGTCCATTTCTGAGCACAAGTTTTAAAATTTAGCTCTGAGAACCAATTATTGACAAAAATACAGAAATTTGAAATGCAAGGATTTTTTGCTAAATTCTGCTGGACTATGGTTGCAAAATGGCCCATGGTTTCAAAATGCACTTTTTTCCCGAATTCGCAAAAAACGATTTCTATGACATTGGTAATCATAGGCATCCATTTCTGAGCACAAGTTTGAAAATTTAGCTCTAAGAACCAATTATTAACAAAAATACAGAGATATTAAATGCGAGGCTTTTTTGCTTAATTCTGCTGGACTATAGCCCATGGTTGCAAAATGGTCATTTTTCCCGAATTCGCAAAAAACGATTTCTATGCTATAGATAATAACAAGCGTCCATTTCTGAGCACAAGTTTTAAAATTTAGCTCTGAGAACCAATTATTAACAAAAATACAGAAATTTGAAATGCAAGGATTTTTTGCTAAATTCTGCTGGACTATAGCCCATGGTTGCAAAATGGTCATTTTTCCCGCATTCGCGAAAAACGATTTCTATGCTTTAGATAATAACAAGCGTCCGTTTCTGAGCACAAGATTGAAAATTTAGCTCTGAGAACCAATTATTAACAAAAATACAGAGATATTAAATGCGAGGCTTTTTTGCTTAATTCTGCTGGACTATAGCCCATGGTTTCAAAATGCACTTTTTTCCAGAATTCGCAAAAAACGATTTCTATGATATTGTTAATCATAGGCATCCATTACTGAGCACAAGTTTGAAAATTTAGCTCTGAGAACCAATTATTGACAAAAATACAGAAATTTGAAATGCAAGGATTTTTTGCTAAATTCTGCTGGACTATGGTTGCAAAATGGCCCATGGTTTCAAAATGCACTTTTTTCCCGAATTCGCAAAAAAACGATTTCTATGCTATAGATAATAACAAGCGTCCATTTCTGAGCACAAGTTTTAAAATTTAGCTCTGAGAACCAATTATTAACAAAAATACAGAGATATTAAATTCGAGGCTTTTTTGCTTAATTCTGCTGGACTATAGCCCATGGTTGCAAAATGGTCATTTTTCCCGAATTCGCAAAAAACGATTTCTATGCTATAGATAATAACAAGCGTCCATTTCTGAGCACAAGTTTTAAAATTTAGCTCTGAGAACCAATTATTGACAAAAATACAGAAATTTGAAATGCAAGGATTTTTTGCAAAATGGCCCATGGTTTCAAAATGCACTTTTTTCCCGAATTCGCAAAAAACGATTTCTATGACATTGGTAATCATAGGCATCCATTTCTGAGCACAAGTTTGAAAATTTAGCTCTAAGAACCAATTATTAACAAAAATACAGAGATATTAAATGCGAGGCTTTTTTGCTTAATTCTGCTGGACTATAGCCCATGGTTGCAAAATGGTCATTTTTCCCGAATTCGCAAAAAACGATTTCTATGCTATAGATAATAACAAGCGTCCATTTCTGAGCACAAGTTTTAAAATTTAGCTCTGAGAACCAATTATTAACAAAAATACAGAAATTTGAAATGCAAGGATTTTTTGCTAAATTCTGCTGGACTATAGCCCATGGTTGCAAAATGGTCATTTTTCCCGAATTCGCAAAAAACGATTTCTATGCTTTAGATAATAACAAGCGTCCGTTTCTGAGCACAAGATTGAAAATTTAGCTCTGAGAACCAATTATTAACAAAAATACAGAGATATTAAATGCGAGGCTTTTTTGCTTAATTCTGCTGGACTATAGCCCATGGTTTCAAAATGCACTTTTTTCCAGAATTCGCAAAAAACGATTTCTATGATATTGGTAATCATAGGCATCTATTTCTGAGCACAAGTTTGAAAATTAGCTCTAAGAACCAATTATTAACAAAAATACAGAGATATTAAATGCGAGGCTTTTTTGCTTAATTCTGCTGGACTATAGCCCATGGTTGCAAAATGGTCATTTTTCCCGAATTCGCAAAAAACGATTTCTATGCTATAGATAATAACAAGCGTCCATTTCTGAGCACAAGATTGAAAATTTAGCTCTGAGAACCAATTATTAACAAAAATACAGAGATATTAAATGCGAGGCTTTTTTGCTTAATTCTGCTGGACTATAGCCCATGGTTTCAAAATGCACTTTTTTCCAGAATTCGCAAAAAACGATTTCTATGATATTGGTAATCATGGGCATCCATTTCTGAGCACAAGTTTGAAAATTTAGCTCTGAGAACCAATTATTGACAAAAATACAGAAATTTGAAATGCAAGGATTTTTTGCTAAATTCTGCTGGAATATGGTTGCAAAATGGCCCATGGTTTCAAAATGCACTTTTTTCCCGAATTCGCAAAAAAACCATTTCTATGCTATAGATAATAACAAGCGTCCATTTCTGAGCACAAGTTTTAAAATTTAGCTCTGAGAACCAATTATTAACAAAAATACAGAGATATTAAATTCGAGGCTTTTTTGCTTAATTCTGCTGGACTATAGCCCATGGTTGCAAAATGGTCATTTTTCCCGAATTCGCAAAAAACGATTTCTATGCTACAGATAATAACAAGCGTCCATTTATGAGCACAAGTTTTAAAATTTAGCTCTGAGAACCAATTATTAACAAAAATACAGAGATATTAAATGCGAGTCTTTTTTGCTTAATTCTGCTGGACTATAGCCCATGGTTGCAAAATGGTCATTTTTCCCGAATTCGCAAAAAACGATTTCTATGCTATATATAATAACAAGCGTCCATTTTTGAGCACAAGATTGAAAATTTAGCTCTGAGAACCAATTATTAACAAAAATACAGAGATATTAAATGCGAGGCTTTTTTGCTTAATTCTGCTGGACTATAGCCCATGGTTTCAAAATGCACTTTTTTCCAGAATTCGCAAAAAACGATTTCTATGATATTGGTAATCATAGGCATCCATTTCTGAGCACAAGTTTTAAAATTTAGCTCTAAGAACCAATTATTAACAAAAATACAGAGATATTAAATGCGAGGCTTTTTTGCTTAATTCTGCTGGACTATAGCCCATGGTTGCAAAATGGTCATTTTTCCCGAATTCGCAAAAAACGATTTCTATGCTATAGATAATAACAAGCGTCCATTTCTGAGCACAAGATTGAAAATTTAGCTCTGAGAACCAATTATTAACAAAAATACAGAGATATTAAATGCGAGGCTTTTTTGCTTAATTCTGCTGGACTATAGCCCATGGTTTCAAAATGCACTTTTTTCCAGAATTCGCAAAAAACGATTTCTATGATATTGGTAATCATGGGCATCCATTTCTGAGCACAAGTTTGAAAATTTAGCTCTGAGAACCAATTATTGACAAAAATACAGAAATTTGAAATGCAAGGATTTTTTGCTAAATTCTGCTGGAATATGGTTGCAAAATGGCCCATGGTTTCAAAATGCACTTTTTTCCCGAATTCGCAAAAAAACCATTTCTATGCTATAGATAATAACAAGCGTCCATTTCTGAGCACAAGTTTTAAAATTTAGCTCTGAGAACCAATTATTAACAAAAATACAGAGATATTAAATTCGAGGCTTTTTTGCTTAATTCTGCTGGACTATAGCCCATGGTTGCAAAATGGTCATTTTTCCCGAATTCGCAAAAAACGATTTCTATGCTATAGATAATAACAAGCGTCCATTTCTGAGCACAAGTTTTAAAATTTAGCTCTGAGAACCAATTATTGACAAAAATACAGAAATTTGAAATGCAAGGATTTTTTGCTTAATTCTGCTGGACTATAGCCCATGGTTGCAAAATGGTCATTTTTCCCGAATTCGCAAAAAACGATTTTTATGCTATAGATAATAACAAGCGTCCATTTCTGAGCACAAGATTGAAAATTTAGCTCTAAGAACCAATTATTAACAAAAATACAGAGATATTAAATGCGAGGATTTTTTGCTACATTCTGCTGGACTATAGCCCATGGTTGCAAAATGGTCATTTTTCCCGAATTCGCAAAAAACGATTTCTATGCTATAGATAATAACAAGCGTCCATTTATGAGCACAAGTTTTAAAATTCAACTCTGAGAACCAATTATTAACAAAAATACAGAGATATTAAATTCGAGGCTTTTTTGCTTAATTCTGCTGGACTATAGCCCATGGTTGCAAAATGGTCATTTTTCCCGAATTCGCAAAAAACGATTTCTATGCTATAGGTAATAACAAGCGTCCATTTATGAGCACAAGATTGAAAATTTAGCTCTGAGAACCAATTATTAACATAAATACAGAGATATTAAATGCGAGGCTTTTTTGCTTAAATCTGCTGGATTATAGCCCATGGTTGCAAAATGGTCATTTTTCCCGAATTCGCAAAAAACGATTTCTATGCTATAGGTAATAACAAGCGTCCATTTATGAGCATAAATTTGAAAATTAAGCTCTGAGAACCAATTATTAACAAAAATACAGAGATATTAAATGCGAGGCTTTTTTGCTTAATTCTGCTGGACTATAGCCCATGGTTGCAAAATGGTCATTTTTCCCGAATTCGCAAAAAACGATTTCTATGATATTGGTAATCATAGGCATCCATTTCTGAGCACAAGTTTGAAAATTTAGCTCTGAGAACCAATTATTGACAAAAATACAGAAATTTGAAATGCAAGGATTTTTTGCTAAATTCTGCTGGAATATAGCCCATGGTTGCAAGATGGTCATTTTTCCCGAACTCGCAAAAAACGATTTCTATGCTATAGGTAATAACAAGCGTCCATTTATGAGCATAAATTTGAAAATTAAGCTCTGAGAACCAATTATTAACAAAAATACAGAGATATTAAATGCGAGGCTTTTTTGCTTAATTCTGCTGGACTATAGCCCATGGTTGCAAAATGGTCATTTTTCCCGAATTCGCAAAAAACGATTTCTATGCTATAGATAATAACAAGCGTCCATTTCTGAGCACAAGATTGAAAATTTAGCTCTGAGAACCAATTATTAACATAAATACAGAGATATTAAATGCGAGGCTTTTTTGCTTAAATCTGCTGGATTATAGCACATGGTTTCAAAATGCACTTTTTTCCAGAATTCGCAAAAAACGATTTCTATGATATTGGTAATCATAGGCATCCATTTCTGAGCACAAGTTTGAAAATTTAGCTCTGAGAACCAATTATTAACAAAAATACAGAGATATTAAATTCGAGGCTATTTTGCTTAATTCTGCTGGACTATAGCCCATGGTTGCAAAATGGTCATTTTTCCCGAATTCGCAAAAAACGATTTCTATGCAATAGATAATAACAAGCGTCCATTTCTGAGCACAAGATTGAAAATTTAGCTCTAAGAACCGATTATTAACAAAAATACAGAGATATTAAATGCGAGGATTTTTTGCTTAATTCTGCTGGACTATAGCCCATGGTTGCAAAATGGTCATTTTTCCCGAATTCGCAAAAAACGATTTCTATGCTATAGATAATAACAAGCGTCCATTTATGAGCACAATTTTTAAAATTTAGCTCTGAGAACCAATTATTAACAAAAATACAGAGATATTAAATTCGAGGCTTTTTTGCTTAATTCTGCTGGACTATAGCCCATGGTTGCAAAATGGTCATTTTTCCCGAATTCGCAAAAAACGATTTCTATGCTATAGATAATAACAAGCGTCCATTTCTGAGCACAAGTTTTAAAATTTAGCTCTGAGAACCAATTATTGACAAAAATACAGAAATTTGAAATGCAAGGATTTTTTGCTAAATTCTGCTGGACTATAGCCCATGGTTGCAAAATGGTCATTTTTCCCGAATTCGCAAAAAACGATTTCTATGCTATAGATAATAACAAGCGTCCATTTATGAGCACAAATTTGAAAATTTAGCTCTGAGAACCAATTATTAACAAAAATACAGAGATATTAAATTCGAGGCTTTTTTGCTTAATTCTGCTGGACTATAGCCCATGGTTGCAAAATGGTCATTTTTCCCGAATTCGCAAAAAACGATTTCTATGATATTGGTAATCATAGGCATCCATTTCTGAGCACAAGTTTGAAAATTTAGCTCTGAGAACCAATTATTGACAAAAATACAGAAATTTGAAATGCAAGGATTTTTTGCTAAATTCTGCTGGACTATAGCCCATGGTTGCAAAATGGTCATTTTTCCCGAATTCGCAAAAAACGATTTCTATGCTATAGATAATAACAAGCGTCCATTTCTGAGCACAAGTTTTAAAATTTAGCTCTGAGAACCAATTATTAACAAAAATACAGAGATATTAAATTCGAGGCTTTTTTGCTTAATTCTGCTGGACTATAGCCCATGGTTGCAAAATGGTCATTTTTCCCGAATTCGCAAAAAACGATTTTTATGCTATAGATAATAACAAGCGTCCATTTATGAGCACAAGTTTGAAAATTTAGCTCTGAGAACCAATTATTAACAAAAATACAGAGATATTAAATTCGAGGCTATTTTGCTTAATTCTGCTGGACTATAGCCCATGGTTGCAAAATGGTAATTTTTCCCGAACTCGCAAGAAACGATTTCTATGCTATAGATAATAACAAGCGTCCATTTATGAGCACAAGTTTTAAAATTTAGCTCTGAGAACCAATTATTGACAAAAATACAGCAATTTTAAATGCAAGGATTTTTTGCTGAATTCTGCTGGACTATAGCCCATGGTTGCAAAATGGTCATTTTTCCCGATTTCGCAAAAAACGATTTCTATGCTATAGATAATAACAAGCGTCCATTCCTGAGCACAAGTTTTAAAATTTAGCTCTGAGAACCAATTATTAACAAAAATACAGAGATATTAAATTCGAGGCTTTTTTGCTTAATTCTGCTGGACTATAGCCATGGTTGCAAAATGGTCATTTTTCCCGAATTCGAAAAAAACGATTTCTATGCTATAGGTAATAACAAGCGTCCATTTCTGAGCACAAGCTTTAAAATTTAGCTCTGAGAACCAATTATTAACAAAAATACAGAGATATTAAATTCGAGGCTTTTTTGCTTAATTCTGCTGGACTATAGCCCATGGTTGCAAAATGGTCATTTTTCCCGAATTCGCAAAAAACGATTTCTATGCTATAGATAATAACAAGCGTCCATTTATGAGCACAAGTTTTAAAATTTAGCTCTAAGAACCAATTATTAACAAAAATACAGAGATATTAAATTCGAGGCTTTTTTGCTTAATTCTGCTGGACTATAGCCCATGGTTGCAAAATGGTCATTTTTTCCGAATTCGCAAAAAACGATTTCTATGCTATAGATAATAACAAGCGTCCATTTCTGAGCACAAGTTTTAAAATTTAGCTCTGAGAACCAATTATTAACAAAAATACAGAGATATTAAATTCGAGGCTTTTTTGCTTAATTCTGCTGGACTATAGCCCATGGTTGCAAAATGGTCATTTTTCCCGAATTCGCAGAAAACGATTTCTATGCTATAGATAATAACAAGCGTCCATTTCTGAGCACAAGATTGAAAATTTAGCTCTGAGAACCAATTATTAACAAAAATACAGAGATATTAAATTCGAGGCTTTTTTGCTTAATTCTGCTGGACTATAGCCCATGGTTGCAAAATGGTCATTTTTCCCGAATTCGCAAAAAACGATTTCTATGCTATAGATAATAACAAGCGTCCATTTCTGAGCATAAGATTGAAAATTTAGCTCTGAGAACTAATTATTAACAAAAATACAGAGATATTAAATGCGAGGCTTTTTTGCTTAATTCTGCTGGACTATAGCCCATGGTTTCAAAATGCACTTTTTTCCCGAATTCGCAAAAAACGATTTCTATGCTATAGATAATAACAGGCGTCCATTTCTGAGCACAAGTTTTAAAATTTAGCTCTGAGAACCAATTATTACCAAAAATACAGAGACCAAAAATACAGAGATATTAAATGCGAGGCTTTTTTGCTTAATTCTGCTGGACTATAGCCCATGGTTGCAAAATGGTCATTTTTCCCGAATTCGCAAAAAACGATTTCTATGCTATAGTCAATAACAAGCGTCCATTTCTGAGCACAAGTTTTAAAATTTAGCTCTGAGAACCAATTATTGACAAAAATACAGAGATATTAAATGCAAGGATTTTTTTGCTAAATTCTGCTGGACTATAGCCCATGGTTGCAAAATGGTCATTTTTCCCGAATTCGCAAAAAACGATTTCTATGCTAAAGGTAATAACAAGCGTCCATTTATGAGCAAGTTTGAAAATTTAGCTCTGAGAACCAATTATTAACAAAAATACAGAGATATTAAATTCGAGGATTTTTTGCTAAATTCTGCTGGACTATAGCCCATTGTTGCAAAATGGTCATTTTTTCCCGAATTCGCAAAAAACGATTTCTATGCTATAGATAATAACAAGCGTCCATTTCTGAGCACAAGATTGAAAATTTAGCTCTGAGAACCAATTATTAACAAAAATACAGAGATATTAAAATGCGAGACTTTTTTGCTTAATTCTGCTGGACTATAGCCCATGGTTTCAAAATGCACTTTTTCCCGAATTCGCAAAAAACGATTTCTATGACATTGGTAATAATAGGCATCCATTTCTGAGCACAAGTTTGAAATTTAGCTCTAAGAACCAATTATTAACAAAAATACAGAGATATTAAATGCGAGGCTTTTTTGCTTAATTCTGCTGGACTATAGCCATGGTTGCAAAATGGTCATTTTTCCCGAATTCGCAAAAAACGATTTCTATGCTATAGATAATAACAAGCGTCCATTTATGAGCACAAGTTTTAAATTTAGCTCTGAGAACCAATTATTAACAAAAATACAGAGATATTAAATTCGAGGCTTTTTTGCTTAATTCTGCTGGGCTATAGCCCATGGTTGCAAAATGGTAATTTTTTCCGAATTCGCAAAAAACGATTTCTATGCTATAGATAATAACAAGCGTCCATTTCTGAGCACAAGTTTTAAAATTTAGCTCTGAGAACCAATTATTAACAAAAATACAGAGATATTAAATTCGAGGCTTTTTTGCTTAATTCTGCTGGACTATAGCCCATGGTTGCAAAATGGTCATTTTTCCCGAATTCGCAAAAAAACGATTTCTATGCTATAGATAATAACAAGCGTCCATTTCTGAGCACAAGATAGAAAATTTAGCTCTGAGAACTAATTATTAACAAACAAAAATACAGAGATATTAAATGCGAGGCTTTTTTGCTTAATTCTGCTGGACTATAGCCCATGGTTTCAAAATGCACTTTTTTCCCGAATTCGCAAAAAACGATTTCTATGCTATAGATAATAACAGGCGTCCATTTCTGAGCACAAGTTTTAAAATTTAGCTCTGAGAACCAATTATTAACAAAAATACAGAGATATTAAATGCGAGGCTTTTTTTGCTTAATTCTGCTGGACTATAGCCCATGGTTGCAAAATGGTCATTTTTCCCGAATTCGCAAAAAACGATTTCTATGCTATAGATAATAACAAGCGTCCATTTCTGAGCACAAGATTGAAAATTTAGCTCTGAGAACCAATTATTAACAAAAATACAGAGATATTAAATGCGAGGCTTTTTTGCTTAATTCTGCTGGACTAAGCCCATGGTTTCAAAATGCACTTTTTTCCCGAATTCGCAAAAACGATTTCTATGACATTGGTAATAATAGGCATCCATTTCTGAGCACAAGTTTGAAAATTTAGCTCTAAGAACCAATTATTAACAAAAATACAGAGATATTAAATGCGAGGCTTTTTTGCTTAATTCTGCTGGACCTATAGCCCATGGTTGCAAAATGGTCATTTTTCCCGAATTCGCAAAAAACGATTTCTATGCTATAGATAATAACAAGCGTCCATTTATGAGCACAAGTTTTAAAATTTAGCTCTGAGAACCAATTATTAACAAAAATACAGAGATATTAAATTCGAGGCTTTTTTGCTTAATTCTGCTGGACTATAGCCCATGGTTGCAAAATGGTCATTTTTTCCGAATTCGCAAAAAAAACGATTTCTATGCTATAGATAATAACAAGCGTCCATTTCTGAGCACAAGTTTTAAAATTTAGCTCTGAGAACCAATTATTAACAAAAAATACAGAGATATTAAATTCGAGGCTTTTTTGCTTAATTCTGCTGGACTATAGCCCATGGTTGCAAAATGGTCATTTTTCCCCGAATTCGCCAAAAAACGATTTCTATGCTATAGATAATAACAAGCGTCCATTTCTGAGCACAAGATTGAAAATTTAGCTCTGAGAACTAATTATTAACAAAAATACAGAGATATTAAATGCGAGGCTTTTTTGCTTAATTCTGCTGGACTATAGCCCATGGTTTCAAAATGCACTTTTTTCCCGAATTCGCAAAAAAACGATTTCTATGCTATAGATAATAACAGGCGTCCATTTCTGAGCACAAGTTTTAAAAATTTAGCTCTGAGAACCAATTATTAACAAAATACAGAGATATTAAATGCGAGGCTTTTTTGCTTAATTCTGCTGGACTATAGCCCATGGTTGCAAAATGGTCATTTTTCCCGAATTCGCAAAAAACGATTTCTATGCTATAGATAATAACAAGCGTTCATTTCTGAGCACAAGTTTTAAAATTTAGCTCTGAGAACCAATTATTGACAAAAATACAGAGATATTAAATGCAAGGATTTTTTGCTAAATTCTGCTGGACTATAGCCCATGGTTGCAAAATGGTCATTTTTCCCGAATTCGCAAAAACGATTTCTATGTTAAAGATAATAACAAGCGTCCATTTATGAGCACAAGTTTGAAAATTTAGCTCCGAGAACCAATTATTAACAAAAATACAGAGATATTAAATTCGAGGATTTTTTGCTAAATTCTGCTGGACTATAGCCCATGGTTGCAAAATGGTCATTTTTTCCGAATTCGCAAAAAACGATTTCTATGCTATAGATAATAACAAGCGTCCATTTCTGAGCACAAGTTTTAAAATTTAGCTCTGAGAACCAATTATTAACAAAAATACAGAGATATTAAATTCGAGGCTTTTTTGCTTAATTCTGCTGGACTATAGCCCATGGTTGCAAAATGGTCATTTTTCCCGAATTCGCAAAAAACGATTTCTATGATATTGGTAATCATAGGCATCCATTTCTGAGCACAAGTTTGAAAATTTAGCTCTGAGAACCAATTATTGACAAAAATACAGAAATTTGAAATGCAAGGATTTTTTGCTAAATTCTGCTGGACTATAGCCCATGGTTGCAAAATGGTCATTTTTCCCGAATTCGCAAAAAACGATTTCTATGCTATAGATAATAACAAGCGTCCATTTCTGAGCACAAGTTTTAAAATTTAGCTCTGAGAACCAATTATTAACAAAAATACAGAGATATTAAATTCGAGCTTTTTTGCTTAATTCTGCTGGACTATAGCCCATGGTTGCAAAATGGTCATTTTTCCCGAATTCGCAAAAAACGATTTTTATGCTATAGATAATAACAAGCGTCCATTTATGAGCACAAGTTTGAAAATTTAGCTCTGAGAACCAATGTATTAACAAAAATACAGAGATATTAAATTCGAGGCTATTTTGCTTAATTCTGCTGACTATAGCCCATGGTTGCAAAATGGTAATTTTTCCCGAACTCGCAAGAAACGATTTCTATGCTATAGATAATAACAAGCGTCCATTTATGAGCACAAGTTTTAAAATTTAGCTCTAAGAACCAATTATTGACAAAAATACAGCAATTTTAAATGCAAGGATTTTTTGCTGAATTCTGCTGGACTATAGCCCATGGTTGCAAAATGGTCATTTTTTCCCGATTTCGCAAAAAACGATTTCTATGCTATAGATAATAACAAGCGTCCATTCCTGAGCACAAGTTTAAAATTTAGCTCTGAGAACCAATTATTAACAAAAATACAGAGATATTAAATTCGAGGCTTTTTTGCTTAATTCTGCTGGACTATAGCCCATGGTTGCAAAATGGTCATTTTTCCCGAATTCGAAAAAAAACGATTTCTATGCTATAGGTAATAACAAGCGTCCATTTCTGAGCACAAGCTTTAAAATTTAGCTCTGAGAACCAATTATTAACAAAAATACAGAGATATTAAATTCGAGGCTTTTTTGCTTAATTCTGCTGGACTATAGCCCATGGTTGCAAAATGTCATTTTTCCCGTATTCGCAAAAAACGATTTCTATGCTATAGATAATAACAAGCGTCCATTTATGAGCACAAGTTTTAAAATTTAGCTCTGAGAACCAATTATTAACAAAAATACAGAGATATTAAATTCGAGGCTTTTTTGCTTAATTCTGCTGGACTATAGCCCATGGTTGCAAAATGGTCATTTTTTTCCGAATTCGCAAAAAACGATTTCTATGCTATAGATAATAACAAGCGTCCATTTCTGAGCACAAGTTTTAAAATTTAGCTCTGAGAACCAATTATTAACAAAAATACAGAGATATTAAATTCGAGGCTTTTTTGCTTAATTCTGCTGGACTATAGCCCATGTTGCAAAATGGTCATTTTTCCCGAATTCGCAGAAAACGATTTCTATGCTATAGATAATAACAAGCGTCCATTTCTGAGCACAAGATTGAAAATTTAGCTCTGAGAACCAATTATTAACAAAAATACAGAGATATTAAATTCGAGGCTTTTTTGCTTAATTCTGCTGGACTATAGCCCATGGTTGCAAAATGGTCATTTTTCCCGAATTCGCAAAAAACGATTTCTATGCTATAGATAATAACAAGCGTCCATTTCTGAGCATAAGATTGAAAATTTAGCTCTGAGAACTAATTATTAACAAAAATACAGAGATATTAAATGCGAGGCTTTTTTGCTTAATTCTGCTGGACTATAGCCCATGGTTTCAAAATGCACTTTTTTCCCGAATTCGCAAAAAACGATTTCTATGCTATAGATAATAACAGGCGTCCATTTCTGAGCACAAGTTTTAAAATTTAGCTCTGAGAACCAATTATTACCAAAATACAGAGATATTAAATGCGAGGCTTTTTTGCTTAATTCTGCTGGACTATAGCCCATGGTTGCAAAATGGTCATTTTTCCCGAATTCGCAAAAAACGATTTCTATGCTATAGTCAATAACAAGCGTCCATTTCTGAGCACAAGTTTTAAAATTTAGCTCTGAGAACCAATTATTGACAAAAATACAGAGATATTAAATGCAAGGATTTTTTGCTAAATTCTGCTGGACTATAGCCCATGGTTGCAAAATGGTCATTTTTCCCGAATTCGCAAAAAACGATTTCTATGCTAAAGGTAATAACAAGCGTCCATTTATGAGCAAGTTTGAAAATTTAGCTCTGAGAACCAATTATTAACAAAATACAGAGATATTAAATTCGAGGATTTTTTGCTAAATTCTGCTGGACTATAGCCCATTGTTGCAAAATGGTCATTTTTCCCGAATTCGCAAAAAACGATTTCTATGCTATAGATAATAACAAGCGTCCATTTCTGAGCACAAGATTGAAAATTTAGCTCTGAGAACCAATTATTAACAAAAATACAGAGATATTAAATGCGAGACTTTTTTGCTTAATTCTGCTGGACTATAGCCCATGGTTTCAAATGCACTTTTTTCCCGAATTCGCAAAAAACGATTTCTATGACATTGGTAATAATAGCATCCATTTCTGAGCACAAGTTTGAAAATTTAGCTCTAAGAACCAATTATTAACAAAAATACAGAGATATTAAATGCGAGGCTTTTTTGCTTAATTCTGCTGGACTATAGCCCATGGTTGCAAAATGGTCATTTTTCCCGAATTCGCAAAAAACGATTTCTATGCTATAGATAATAACAAGCGTCCATTTATGAGCACAAGTTTTAAAATTAGCTCTGAGAACCAATTATTAACAAAAATACAGAGATATTAAATTCGAGGCTTTTTTGCTTAATTCTGCTGGGCTATAGCCCATGGTTGCAAAATGGTAATTTTTTCCGAATTCGCAAAAAACGATTTCTATGCTATAGATAATAACAAGCGTCCATTTCTGAGCACAAGTTTTAAAATTTAGCTCTGAGAACCAATTATTAACAAAAATACAGAGATATTAAATTCGAGGCTTTTTTGCTTAATTCTGCTGGACTATAGCCCATGGTTGCAAAATGGTCATTTTTCCCGAATTCGCAAAAAACGATTTCTATGCTATAGATAATAACAAGCGTCCATTTCTGAGCACAAGATAGAAAATTTAGCTCTGAGAAC
>CAUVXE010000334.1:0-10910 GCA_963555765.1 Orthonevra nobilis
GATTTCCCCAAAATGCTTGTAATTCGATTCAGTCGTTCTCCAATAATACTTTTAATGAAACTCCGGCTTCAAAATCGTGCTTCTTGCTCGTTTAAAACAAACATTTCGCTTAATTAATAGGAGAAAATCCAACCTTGATTTTTTTTCTTACATCATCTCTTTTTACATAATTTTGTTGAAAATATTGAACTCCAAAAGTTCAGAAAACAGTGACCAAATGCTTAACTTAGTACCTAGACAGCATTATATGTAATAAAACAGTTCTTTTCTGGTAGGAAAAAAGATTCGGAACAGATACGTATTCGATTACAAGAGTGGAAAAATATTTCGAAAAGTAAGCATTTTCTATATTTAAAATTCGAATATTTTTTGCATTAAGCAGATTTCTTGTAAAATTTTTGTGAATTTGTATTCAGTTTGAATCAAAATTAATATAAGAAGCACAGTTCATCTAGAATTACGACTTTGAAAAAAAATCATTTTTTCGAAAATCGCAAAGGGGGGAGCGGCGGCGAAAAAATATGATTTTTTTTCGATATCTTCGGATTTCCCCAAAATGCTTGTAATTCGATTCAGTCGTTCTCCAATAATACTTTTAATGAAACTCCGGCTTCAAAATCGTGCTTCTTGCTCATTTAAACAAACATTTCGCTTAATTAATAGGAGAAAATCAAACTTTGATTTTTTTTTCTTACATCATCTCTTTTAACATAATTTTGTTGAAAATATTGAACTCCAAAAGTTCAGAAAACAGTGTCCAAATGCTTAACTTAGTACCTAGACAAGCATTATATGTAATAAAACAGTTCTTTTCTGGTAGGAAAAAAGATTCGGGAACAGATACGTATTCGATTTCAAGAGTGGAAAAATATTTCGAAAAAGTAAGCATTTTCTATATTTAAAATTCGAATATTTTTTGCATTAAGCAGATTTCTTGTAAAATTTTTGTGAATTTGTATCAGTTTGAATCAAAAATTAATATATGAAGCACAGTTCATCTAGAATACGACTTTGAAAAAAAAATCATTTTTTCGAAATTCTCAAAGGGGGGAGCGGCGGCGAAAAAATATGATTTTTTTTCGATATCTTCGGATTTTCCCAAAATGCTTGTAATTCGATTCAGTCGTTCTCCAATAATACTTTTAATGAAACTCCGGCTTCAAAATCGTGCTTCTTGCTCATTTAAACAAACATTTCGCTTAATTAATAGGAGAAAATCAAACGTTGATTTTTTTTCTTACATCATCTCTTTTTACATAATTTTGTTGCAAATATTGAACTCCAAAATATCAGGAACAGTGACCAAATGCTAAACTTAGTACCTAGACAGCATTATATGTAATAAAACAGTTCTTTTCTGGTAGGAAAAAAGATTCGGGAACAGATACGTATTCGATTACAAGAGTGGAAAAATATTCGAAAAAGTAAGCACTTTCTATATTTAAAATTCGAATATTTTTTGCATTAAGCAGATTTCTTGTAAAATTTTGTGAATTTGTATTCAGTTTGAATCAAAAATTATTATAAGAAGCACAGTTCATCTAGATATGACTTTGAAAAAAAATCATTTTTTCGAAATTCTCAAAGGGGGGAGCGGCGGCGAAAAAATATGATTTTTTTTCGATATCTTCGGATTTCCCCAAAATGCTTGTAATTCGATTCAGACGTTCTCCAATTATACTTTTAATGAAACTCCGGCTTCAAAATCGTGCTTCTTGCTCATTTAAACAAACATTTCGCTTAATTAATAGGAGAAAATCAAACCTTGATTTTTTTTTCTTACATCATCTCTTTTAACATAATTTTGTTGAAAATATTGAACTACAAAAGTTCAGAAAACAGTGTCCAAATGCTTAACTTAGTACCTAGACAGCATTATATGTAATAAAACAGTTCTTTTCTGGTAGGAAAAAAGATTCGGGAACAGATACGTATTCGATTTCAAGAGTGGAAAAATATTTCGAAAAAGTAAGTATTTTCTATATTTAAAATTCGAATATTTTTTGCATTTAGCAGATTTCTTGTAAAATTTTTGTGAATTTGTTTTCAGTTTGAATCAAAAATTAATATAAGAAGCACAGTTCATCTAGAATATGACTTTGAAAAAAAATCATTTTTTCGAGATTCTTAAAGGGGGGAGCGGCGGCGAAAAAATATGATTTTTTTTCGATATCTTCGGATTTCCCAAAATGCTTGTAATTCGATTCAGACGTTCTCCAATAATACTTTTAATGAAACTCCGGCTTCAAAATCGTGCTTCTTGCTCATTTAAACAAACATTTCGCTTAATTAATAGGAGAAAATCAAACGTTGATTTTTTTGTCTTACATCATCTCTTTTTACATAATTTTGTTGCAAATATTGAACTCCAAAATATCAGGAAACAGTGACCAAATGCTAAACTTAGTACCTAGACAACATTATATGTAATAAAACAGTTCTTTTCTGGTAGGAAAAAATATTCGGGAACAGATATGTATTCGATTTCAAGAGTGGAAAAATATTTCGAAAAAGTAAGCATTTTCTATATTTAAAATTCGAATATTTTTTGCATTAAGCAGATTTCTTGTAAAATTTTTGAGAATTTGTATTCAGTTTGAATCAAAAATTAATATAAGAAGCACAGTTCATCTAGAATACGACTTTGAAAAAAAAATCATTTTTTCGAAATTCTCAAAGGGGGGAGCGGCGGCGAAAAAATATGATTTTTTTTCGATATCTTCGGATTTCCCCAAAATGCTTGTAATTCGATTCAGTCGTTCTCCAATAATACTTTTAATGAAACTCCGGCTTCAAAATCGTGCTTCTTGCTCATTTAAACAAACATTTCGCTTAATTAATAGGAGAAAATCAAACCTTGATTTTTTTTTCTTACATCATCTCTTTTAACATAATTTTGTTGAAAATATTGAACTCCAAAAGTTCAGAAAACAGTGACCAAATGCTTAACTTAGTACCTAGACAGCATTATATGTAATAAAACAGTTCTTTTCTGGTAGGAAAAAATATTCGGGAACAGATATGTATTCGATTTCAAGAGTGGAAAAATATTTCGAAAAAGTAAGCATTTTCTATATTTAAAATTCGAATATTTTTTGCATTAAGCAGATTTCTTGTAAAATTTTTGTGAATTTGTATTCAGTTTGAATCAAAAATTAATATAAGAAGCACAGTTCATCTAGAATACGACTTTGAAAAAAAATAATTTTTTCGAAATTCTCAAAGGGGGGAGCGGCGGCGAAAAAATATGATTTTTTTTCGATATCTTCGGATTTCCCCAAAATGCTTGTAATTCGATTCAGACGTTCTCCAATAATACTTTTAATGAAACTCCGGCTTCAAAATCGTGCTTCTTGCTCATTTAAACAAACATTTCGCTTAATTAATAGGAGAAAATCAAACGTTGATTTTTTTTTCTTACATCATCTCTTTTTACATAATTTTGTTGCAAATATTGAACTCCAAAATATCAGGAAACAGTGACCAAATGCTAAACTTAGTACCTAGACAGCATTATATGTAATAAAACAGTTCTTTTCTGGTAGGAAAAAATATTCGGGAACAGATACGTATTCGATTACAAGAGTGGAAAAATATTTCGAAAAAGTAAGCATTTTCTATATTTAAAATTCGAATATTTTTTGCATTAAGCAGATTTCTTGTAAAATTTTTGTGAATTTGTATTCAGTTTGAATCAAAAATTAATATAAGAAGCACAGTTCATCTAGAATACGACTTTGAAAAAAAATCATTTTTTCGAAATTCTCAAAGGGGGGAGCGGCGGCGAAAAAATATGATTTTTTTTCGATATCTTCGGATTTCCCCAAAATGCTTGTAATTCGATTCAGACGTTCTCCAATAATACTTTGAATGAAACTCCGGCTTCAAAATCGTGCTTCTTGCTCATTTAAACAAACATTTCGCTTAATTAATAGGAGAAAATCAAACGTTGATTTTTTTTTCTTACATCATCTCTTTTTACATAATTTTGTTGCAAATATTGAACTCCAAAATATCAGGAAACAGTGACCAAATGCTAAACTTAGTACCTAGACAGCATTATATGTAATAAAACAGTTCTTTTCTGGTAGGAAAAAAGATTCGGGAACAGATACGTATTCGATTACAAGAGTGGAAAAATATTTCGAAAAAGTAAGCATTTTCTATATTTAAAATTCGAATATTTTTTGCATTAAGCAGATTTCTTGTAAAATTTTTGTGAATTTGTATTCAGTTTGAATCAAAAATTAATATAAGAAGCACAGTTCATCTAGAATACGACTTTGAAAAAAAATCATTTTTTCGAAATTCTCAAAGGGGGGAGCGGCGGCGAAAAAATATGATTTTTTTTCGATATCTTCGGATTTCCCCAAAATGCTTGTAATTCGATTCAGACGTTCTCCAATAATACTTTTAATGAAACTCCGGCTTCAAAATCGTGCTTCTTGCTCATTTAAACAAACATTTCGCTTAATTAATAGGAGAAAATCAAACCTTGATTTTTTTTTTCTTACATCATCTCTTTTAACATAATTTTGTTGAAAATATTGAACTCCAAAATATCAGGAAACAGTGACCAAATGCTAAACTTAGTACCTAGACAGCATTATATGTAATAAAACAGTTCTTTTCTGGTAGGAAAAAAGATTCGGGAACAGATATGTATTCGACTTCAAGAGTGGAAAAATATTTCGAAAAAGTAAGCATTTTCTATATTTAAAATTCGAATATTTTTTGCATTAAGCAGATTTCTTGTAAAATTTTTGTGAATTTGTATTCAGTTTGAATCAAAAATTAATATAAGAAGCACAGTTCATCTAGAATACGACTTTGAAAAAAAATCATTTTTTCGAAATTCTCAAAGGGGGGAGCGGCGGCGAAAAAATATGATTTTTTTTCGATATCTTCGGATTTCCCCAAAATGCTTGTAATTCGATTCAGACGTTCTCCAATAATACTTTTAATGAAACTCCGGCTTCAAAATCGTGCTTCTTGCTCATTTAAACAAACATTTCGCTTAATTAATAGGAGAAAATCAAACCTTGATTTTTTTTTCTTACATCATCTCTTTTAACATAATTTTGTTGAAAATATTGAACTCCAAAATATCAGGAAACAGTGACCAAATGCTAAACTTAGTACCTAGACAGCATTATATGTAATAAAACAGTTCTTTTCTGGTAGGAAAAAATATTCGGGAACAGATATGTATTCGATTTCAAGAGTGGAAAAATATTTCGAAAAAGTAAGCATTTTCTATATTTAAAATTCGAATATTTTTTGCATTAAGCAGATTTCTTGTAAAATTTTTGTGAATTTGTATTCAGTTTGAATCAAAAATTAATATAAGAAGCACAGTTCATCTAGAATACGACTTTGAAAAAAAATCATTTTTTCGAAATTCTCAAAGGGGGGAGCGGCGGCGAAAAAATATGATTTTTTTTCGATATCTTCGGATTTCCCCAAAATGCTTGTAATTCGATTCAGTCGTTCTCCAATAATACTTTTAATGAAACTCCGGCTTCAAAATCGTGCTTCTTGCTCATTTAAACAAACATTTCGCTTAATTAATAGGAGAAAATCAAACGTTGATTTTTTTTTTCTTACATCATCTCTTTTAACATAATTTTGTTGAAAATATTGAACTCCAAAAGTTCAGAAAACAGTGTCCAAATGCTTAACTTAGTACCTAGACAGCATTATATGTAATAAAACAGTTCTTTTCTGGTAGGAAAAAAGATTCGGGAACAGATATGTATTCGATTTCAAGAGTGGAAAAATATTTCGAAAAAGTAAGCATTTTCTATATTTAAAATTCGAATATTTTTTGCATTAAGCAGATTTCTTGTAAAATTTTTGTGAATTTGTATTCAGTTTGAATCAAAAATTAATATAAGAAGCACAGTTCATCTAGAATATGACTTTGAAAAAAAATCATTTTTTCGAAATTCTCAAAGGGGGGAGCGGCGGCGAAAAAATATGATTTTTTTTCGATATCTTCGGATTTCCCCAATTTGCTTGTAATTCGATTCAGTCGTTCTCCAATAATACTTTTAATGAAACTCCGGCTTCAAAATCGTGCTTCTTGCTCATTTAAACAAACATTTCGCTTAATTAATAGGAGAAAATCAAACGTTGATTTTTTTTTCTTACATCATCTCTTTTAACATAATTTTGTTGAAAATATTGAACTCCAAAATATCAGGAAACAGTGACCAAATGCTAAACTTAGTACCTAGACAGCATTATATGTAATAAAACAGTTCTTTTCTGGTAGGAAAAAAGATTCGGGAACAGATACGTATTCGTTTACAAGAGTGGAAAAATATTTCGAAAAAGTAAGCATTTTCTATATTTAAAATTCGAATATTTTTTGCATTAAGCAGATTTCTTGTAAAATTTTTGTGAATTTGTATTCAGTTTGAATCAAAAATTAATATAAGAAGCACAGTTCATCTAGAATACGACTTTGAAAATAAATCATTTTTTCGAAATTCTCAAAGGGGGGAGCGGCGGCGAAAAAATATGATTTTTTTTCGATATCTTCGGATTTCCCCAAAATGCTTGTAATTCGATTCAGACGTTCTCCAATAATACTTTTAATGAAACTCCGGCTTCAAAATCGTGCTTCTTGCTCATATAAACAAACATTTCGCTTAATTAATAGGAGAAAATCAAACGTTGATTTTTTTTTCTTACATCATCTCTTTTTACATAATTTTGTTGCAAATATTGAACTCCAAAATATCAGGAAACAGTGACCAAATGCTAAACTTAGTACCTAGACAGCATTATATGTAATAAAACAGTTCTTTTCTGGTAGGAAAAAATATTCGGGAACAGATATGTATTCGATTTCAAGAGTGGAAAAATATTTCGAAAAAGTAAGCATTTTCTATATTTAAAATTCGAATATTTTTTGCATTAAGCAGATTTCTTGTAAAATTTTTGTGAATTTGTATTCAGTTTGAATCAAAAATTAATATAAGAAGCACAGTTCATCTAGAATACGACTTTGAAAAAAAATCATTTTTTCGAATTTCTCAAAGGGGGGAGCGGCGGCGAAAAAATATGATTTTTTTTTCGATATCTTCGGATTTCCCCAAAATGCTTGTAATTCGATTCAGACGTTCTCCAATAATACTTTTAATGAAACTCCGGCTTCAAAATCGTGCTTCTTGCTCATTTAAACAAACATTTCGCTTAATTAATAGGAGAAAATCAAACGTTGATTTTTTTTTCTTACGTCATCTCTTTTTACATAATTTTGTTGCAAATATTGAACTCCAAAATATCAGGAAACAGTGACCAAATGCTAAACTTAGTACCTAGACAGCATTATATGTAATAAAACAGTTCTTTTCTGGTAGGAAAAAAGATTCGGGAACAGATACGTATTCGATTACAAGAGTGGAAAAATATTTCGAAAAAGTAAGCATTTTCTATATTTAAAATTCGAATATTTTTTGCATTAAGCAGATTTCTTGTAAAATTTTTGTGAATTTGTATTCAGTTTGAATCAAAAATTAATATAAGAAGCACAGTTCATCTAGAATACGACTTTGAAAAAAAATCATTTTTTCGAAATTCTCAAAGGGGGGAGCGGCGGCGAAAAAATATGATTTTTTTTCGATATCTTCGGATTTCCCCAAAATGCTTGTAATTCGATTCAGACGTTCTCCAATAATACTTTTAATGAAACTCCGGCTTCAAAATCGTGCTTCTTGCTCATTTAAACAAACATTTCGCTTAATTAATAGGAGAAAATCAAACCTTGATTTTTTTTTCTTACATCATCTCTTTTAACATAATTTTGTTGAAAATATTGAACTCCAAAATATCAGGAAACAGTGACCAAATGCTAAACTTAGTACCTAGACAGCATTATATGTAATAAAACAGTTCTTTTCTGGTAGGAAAAAAGATTCGGGAACAGATACGTATTCGATTACAAGAGTGGAAAAATATTTCGAAAAAGTAAGCATTTTCTATATTTAAAATTCGAATATTTTTTGCATTAAGCAGATTTCTTGTAAAATTTTTGTGAATTTGTATTCAGTTTGAATCAAAAATTAATATAAGAAGCACAGTTCATCTAGAATATGACTTTGAAAAAAAATCATTTTTTCGAAATTCTCAAAGGGGGGAGCGGCGGCGAAAAAATATGATTTTTTTTCGATATCTTCGGATTTCCCCAAAATGCTTGTAATTCGATTCAGACGTTCTCCAATAATACTTTTAATGAAACTCCGGCTTCAAAATCGTGCTTCTTGCTCGTTTAAACAAACATTTCGCTTAATTAATAGGAGAAAATCCAACCTTGATTTTTTTTCTTACATCATCTCTTTTTACATAATTTTGTGGCAAATATTGAACTCCAAAATATCAGGAAACAGTGACCAAATGCTAAACTTAGTACCTAGACAGCATTATATGTAATAAAACAGTTCTTTTCTGGTAGGAAAAAAGATTCGGGAACAGATACGTATTCGATTACAAGAGTGGAAAAATATTTCGAAAAAGTAAGCATTTTCTATATTTAAAATTCGAATATTTTTTGCATTAAGCAGATTTCTTGTAAAATTTTTGTGAATTTGTATTCAGTTTGAATCAAAAATTAATATAAGAAGCACAGTTCATCTAGAATACGACTTTGAAAATAAATCATTTTTTCGAAATTCTCAAAGGGGGGAGCGGCGGCGAAAAAATATGATTTTTTTTCGATATCTTCGGATTTCCCCAAAATGCTTGTAATTCGATTCAGACGTTCTCCAATAATACTTTTAATGAAACTCCGGCTTCAAAATCGTGCTTCTTGCTCATTTAAACAAACATTTCGCTTAATTAATAGGAGAAAATCAAACGTTGATTTTTTTTTCTTACATCATCTCTTTTTACATAATTTTGTTGCAAATATTGAACTCCAAAATATCAGGAAACAGTGACCAAATGCTAAACTTAGTACCTAGACAGCGTTATATGTAATAAAACAGTTCTTTTCTGGTAGAAAAAAATATTCGGGAACAGATATGTATTCGATTTCAAGAGTGGAAAAATATTTCGAAAAAGTAAGCATTTTCTATATTTAAAATTCGAATATTTTTTGCATTAAGCAGATTTCTTGTAAAATTTTTGTGAATTTGTATTCAGTTTGAATCAAAAATTAATATAAGAAGCACAGTTCATCTAGAATACGACTTTGAAAAAAAAATCATTTTTTCGAAATTCTCAAAGGGGGGAGCGGCGGCGAAAAAATATGATTTTTTTTCGATATCTTCGGATTTCCCCAAAATGCTTGTAATTCGATTCAGTCGTTCTCCAATAATACTTTTAATGAAACTCCGGCTTCAAAATCGTGCTTCTTGCTCATTTAAACAAACATTTCGCTTAATTAATAGGAGAAAATCAAACGTTGATTTTTTTTTCTTACATCATCTCTTTTTACATAATTTTGTTGCAAATATTGAACTCCAAAATATCAGGAAACAGTGACCAAATGCTAAACTTAGTACCTAGACAGCATTATATGTAATAAAACAGTTCTTTTCTGGTAGGAAAAAAGATTCGGGAACAGATACGTATTCGATTACAAGAGTGGAAAAATATTTCGAAAAAGTAAGCACTTTCTATATTTAAAATTCGAATATTTTTTGCATTAAGCAGATTTCTTGTAAAATTTTTGTGAATTTGTATTCAGTTTGAATCAAAAATTAATATAAGAAGCACAGTTCATCTAGAATACGACTTTGAAAATAAATCATTTTTTCGAAATTCTCAAAGGGGGGAGCGGCGGCGAAAAAATATGATTTTTTTTCGATATCTTCGGATTTCCCCAAAATGCTTGTAATTCGATTCAGTCGTTCTCCAATAATACTTTTAATGAAACTCCGGCTTCAAAATCGTGCTTCTTGCTCATTTAAACAAACATTTCGCTTAATTAATAGGAGAAAATCAAACGTTGATTTTTTTTTCTTACATCATCTCTTTTTACATAATTTTGTTGCAAATATTGAACTCCAAAATATCAGGAAACAGTGACCAAATGCTAAACTTAGTACCTAGACAGCATTATATGTAATAAAACAGTTCTTTTCTGGTAGGAAAAAAGATTCGGGAACAGATACGTATTCGATTACAAGAGTAGAAAAATATTTCGAAAAAGTAAGCATTTTCTATATTTAAAATTCGAATATTTTTTGCATTAAGCAGATTTCTTGTAAAATTTTTGTGAATTTGTATTCAGTTTGAATCAAAAATTAATATAAGAAGCACAGTTCATCTAGAATACGACTTTGAAAAAAAATCATTTTTTCGAATTTCTCAAAGGGGGGAGCGGCGGCGAAAAAATATGATTTTTTTTCGATATCTTCGGATTTCCCCAAAATGCTTGTAATTCGATTCAGACGTTCTCCAATAATACTTTTAATGAAACTCCGGCTTCAAAATCGTGCTTCTTGCTCATTTAAACAAACATTTCGCTTAATTAATAGGAGAAAATCAAACGTTGATTTTTTTTTCTTACATCATCTCTTTTTACATAATTTTGTTGCAAATATTGAACTCCAAAATATCAGGAAACAGTGACCAAATGCTAAACTTAGTACCTAGACAGCATTATATGTAATAAAACAGTTCTTTTCTGGTAGGAAAAAAGATTCGGGAACAGATACGTATTCGATTACAAGAGTGGAAAAATATTTCGAAAAAGTAAGCATTTTCTATATTTAAAATTCGAATATTTTTTGCATTAAGCAGATTTCTTGTAAAATTTTTGTGAATTTGTATTCAGTTTGAATCAAAAATTAATATAAGAAGCACAGTTCATCTAGAATACGACTTTGAAAAAAAATCATTTTTTCGAAATTCTCAAAGGGGGGAGCGGCGGCGAAAAAATATGATTTTTTTTCGAT
>CAUVXE010000335.1:0-22906 GCA_963555765.1 Orthonevra nobilis
GATTTTGAAGACGGAGTTTCATTAAAAGTATTATTGGAGAACATCTGAATCGAACTACAAGCATATTTTTCGCCGCCGCTCCCCCCTTTGAAAATTTCGAAAAAATTATTTTTTTTTAAAGTGATATTCTAGATCAACTGTGCTTCTAATATTAATTTTTGATTCAAACTGAGTACAAATTCACAAAAATTTTACAAGAAATCTGCTTAATGCAAAAAATATTCGAATTTTAAATATAAAAAATGCTTACTTTTTCGAAATATTTTTCCACTCTTGAAATCGAATACGTATCTGTCCCCGAATCTTTTTTCCTAACAGAAAAGAACAGTTTTATTACATATAATGCTGTCTAGGTACTAAGTTAAGCATTTGGACACTGTTTCCTGATATTTTGGAGTTCAATATTTGCAACAAAATTATGTTAAAAGAGATGATGTAAGAAAAAAAATCAAGGTTTGATTTTCTCCTATTAATTAAGCGAAATGTTTGTTTAAATGAGCAAGAAGCACGATTTTGAAGCCGGAGTTTCATTAAAAGTATTATTGAGAACGTCTGAATCGAATTACAAGCATTTTGGGGAAATCCGAAGATATCGAAAAAAAATCATATTTTTTCGCCGCCGCTCCCCCCTTTGAAAATTTCGAAAAAATGATTTTTTTCAAAGTCATATTCTAGATGAACTGTGCTTTTAATATTAATTTTTGATTCAAACTGAATACAAATTCACAAAAATTTTACAAGAAATCTGCTTAATGCAAAGAATATTCGAATTTTAAATATAGAAAATGCTTACTTTTTCGAAATATTTTTCCACTCTTGAAATCGAATACGTATCTGTCCCCGAATCTTTTTTCCTACCAGAAAAGAACTGTTTTATTAAATATAATGCTGTCTAGGTACTAAGTTAAGCATTTGGACACTGTTTCCTGAACTTTTGGAGTTCAATATTTGCAACAAAATTATGTTAAAAGAGATGATGTAAGAAAAAAAAATCAAGGTTTGATTTTCTCCTATTAATTAAGCGAAATGTTTGTTTAAATGAGCAAGAAGCACGATTTTGAAACCGGAGTTTCATTAAAAGTATTATTGGAGAACGTCTGAATCGAATTACAAGCATTTTGGGGAAATCCGAAGATATCGAAAAAAAATCATATTTTTTCGCCGCCGCTCCCCCCTTTGAAAATTTCGAAAAAATGATGTTTTTTCAAAGTCGTATTCAAGATGAACTGTGCTTCTAATATTAATTTTTGATTCAAACTGAATACAAAATCACAAAAATTTTACAAGAAATCTGCTTAATGCAAAAAATATTCGAATTTTAAATATAGAAAATGCTTACTTTTTCGAAATATTTTTCCACTCTTGAAATCGAATACTAGCTGTCCCCGAATCTTTTTTCCTACCAGAAAAGAACTGTTTTATTACATATAATGCTGTCTAGGTACTTAGTTAAGCATTTGGACACTGTTTACTGATATTTTGGAGTTCAATATTTGGAACAAAATTATGTAAAAAGAGATGATGTAAGAAAAAAAAATTAAGGTTTGATTTTCTCCTATTAAGTAAGCGAAATGTTTGTTTAAACGAGCAAGAAGCACGATTTTTAAGCCGGCGTTTCATTAAAAGTATTATTGGAGAACGTCTGAATCGAATTACAAGCATTTTGGTGAAATCCGAAGATATCGAAAAAAAAGCATATTTTGTCGCCGCCGCTCCCCCCTTTGAAGATTTCGAAAAAATGATTTTTTTTCAAAGTCGTATTCTAGATGAACTGTGCTTCTAATATTAATTTTTGATTCAAACTGAATACAAATTCACAAAAATTTTACAAGAAAACTGCTTAATGCAAAAAATATTCGAATTTTAAATATAGAAAATGCTTACTTTTTCGAAATATTTTTCCACTCTTGAAATCGAATACGTATCTGTTCCCCAATTTTTTTTCCTACCAGAAAAGAACTGTTTTATTACATATAATGCTGTCTAGGTACTAAGTTAAGCATTTGGACACTGTTTCCTGATATTTTGGAGTTCAATATTTGCAACAAAATTTTGTCAAAAGAGATGATGTAAGAAAAAAAAATCAAGGTTTGATTTTCTCCTATTAATTAAGCGAAATGTTTGTTTAAATGAGCAAGAAGCACGATTTTGAAGCCGGAGTTTCATTAAAAGTATTATTAGAGAACGTCTGAATCGAATTACAAGCATTTTGGGGAAATCCAAAGATATCGAAAAAAAATCATATTTTTTCGCCGCCGCTCCCCCCTTTGAAAATTTCGAAAAAATGATTTTTTTTTTCAAAGTCATATTCTAGATGAACTGTGCTTTTAATATTAATTTTTGATTCAAACTGAATACAAATTCACAAAAATTTTACAAGAAATCTGCTTAATGCAAAGAATATTCGAATTTTAAATATAGAAAATGCTTACTTTTTCGAAATATTTTTCCACTCTTGAAATCGAATACGTACCTGTCCCCGAATCTTTTTCCTACCAGAAAAGAACTGTTTTATTACATATAATGCTGTCTAGGTACTAAGTTAAGCATTTGGACACTGTTTCCTGAACTTTTGGAGTTCAATATTTGCAACAAAATTATGTTAAAAGAGATGATGTAAGAAAAAATAATCAAGGTTTGATTTTCTCCTATTAATTAAGCGAAATGTTTGTTTAAATGAGCAAGAAGCACGATTTTGAAGCCGGAGTTTCATTAAAAGTATTATTGGAGAACGTCTGAATCGAATTACAAGCATTTTGGGGAAATCCGAAGATATCGAAAAAAATCGTATTTTTTCGCCGCCGCTCCCCCCTTTGAAAATTTCGAAAAAATGATGTTTTTTCAAAGTCGTATTCTAGATGAACTGTGCTTCTAATATTAATTTTTGATTCAAACTGAATACAAATTCACAAAAATTTTACAAGAAATCTGCTTAATGCAAAAAATATTCGAATTTTAAATATAGAAAATGCTAACTTTTTCGAAATATTTTTCCACTCTTGAATTCGAATACTAACTGTCCCCGAATCTTTTTTCCTACCAGAAAAGAACTGTTTTATTACATATAATGCTGTCTAGGTACTAAGTTAAGCATTTGGACACTGTTTACTGATATTTTGGAGTTTAATATTTGCAACAAAATTATGTAAAAAGAGATGATGTAAGAAAAAAAAATTAAGGTTTGAATTTCTCCTATTAATTAAGCGAAATGTTTGTTTAAATGAGCAAGAAGCACGATTTTGAAGCCGGAGTTTCATTAAAAGTATTATTGGAACACGTCTGAATCGAATTACAAGCATTTTGGGGAAATCCGAAGATATCGAAAAAAAATCATATTGTTTCGCCGCCGCTCCCCCCTTTGAAAATTTCGAAAAAATGATTTTTTTTAAAGTCATATTCTAGATGAACTGTGCTTTAAATATTAATTTTTGATTCAAACTGAATACAAATTCACAAAAATTTTACAAGAAAACTGCTTAATGCAAAAAATATTCGAATTTTAAATATAGAAAATGCTTACTTTTTCGAAATATTTTTCCACTCTTGAAATCGAATACGTATCTGTCCCCGAATCTTTTTTCCTACCAGAAAAGAACTGTTTTATTACATATAATGCTGTCTAGGTACTAAGTTAAGCATTTGGACACTGTTTCCTGATATTTTGGAGTTCAATATTTGCAACAAAACTATGTTAAAAGAGATGATGTAAGAAAAAAAATCAAGGTTTGATTTTCTCCTATTAATTAAGCGAAATGTTTGTTTAAATGAGCAAGAAGCACGATCTTGAAGCCGGAGTTTCATTAAAAGTGTTATTGGAGAACGTCTGAATCGAATTACAAGCATTTTGGGGAAATCCGAAGATATCGAAAAAAGATCATATTTTTTCGCCGCCGCTCCCCCCTTTGAAAATTTCGAAAAAATTATTTTTTTTTCAAAGTGATATTCTAGATGAACTGTGCTTCTAATATTAATTTTTGATTCAAACTGAGTACAAATTCACAAAAATTTTACAAGAAATCTGCTTAATGCAAAAAATATTCGAATTTTAAATATAGAAAATGCTTACTTTTTCGAAATATTTTTCCACTCTTGAAATCGAATACGTATCTGTCCCCGAATCTTTTTTCCTAATAGAAAAGAACTGTTTTATTACATATAATGCTGTCTAGGTACTAAGTTAAGCATTTGGACACTGTTTCCTGATATTTTGGAGTTCAATATTTGCAACAAAATTATGTTAAAAGAGATGATGTAAGAAAAAAAAATCAAGGTTGGATTTTTTCCTATTAATTAAGCGAAATGTTTGTTTAAATGAGCAAGAAGCACGATTTTGAAGACGGAGTTTCATTAAAAGTATTATTGGAGAACATCTGAATCGAACTACAAGCATATTTTTTCGCCGCCGCTCCCCCCTTTGAAAATTTCGAAAAAATTATTTTTTTTAAAGTGATATTCTAGATCAACTGTGCTTCTAATATTAATTTTTGATTCAAACTGAGTACAAATTCACAAAAATTTTACAAGAAATCTGCTTAATGCAAAAAATATTCGAATTTTAAATATAAAAAATGCTTACTTTTTCGAAATATTTTTCCACTCTTGAAATCGAATACGTATCTGTCCCCGAATCTTTTTTCCTAACAGAAAAGAACAGTTTTATTACATATAATGCTGTCTAGGTACTAAGTTAAGCATTTGGACACTGTTTCCTGATATTTTGGAGTTCAATATTTGCAACAAAATTATGTTAAAAGAGATGATGTAAGAAAAAAAATCAAGGTTTGATTTTCTCCTATTAATTAAGCGAAATGTTTGTTTAAATGAGCAAGAAGCACGATTTTGAAGCCGGAGTTTCATTAAAAGTATTATTGAGAACGTCTGAATCGAATTACAAGCATTTTGGGGAAATCCGAAGATATCGAAAAAAAATCATATTTTTTCGCCGCCGCTCCCCCCTTTGAAAATTTCGAAAAAATGATTTTTTTTCAAAGTCATATTCTAGATGAACTGTGCTTTTAATATTAATTTTTGATTCAAACTGAATACAAATTCACAAAAATTTTACAAGAAATCTGCTTAATGCAAAGAATATTCGAATTTTAAATATAGAAAATGCTTACTTTTTCGAAATATTTTTCCACTCTTGAAATCGAATACGTATCTGTCCCCGAATCTTTTTTCCTACCAGAAAAGAACTGTTTTATTAAATATAATGCTGTCTAGGTACTAAGTTAAGCATTTGGACACTGTTTCCTGAACTTTTGGAGTTCAATATTTGCAACAAAATTATGTTAAAAGAGATGATGTAAGAAAAAAAAATCAAGGTTTGATTTTCTCCTATTAATTAAGCGAAATGTTTGTTTAAATGAGCAAGAAGCACGATTTTGAAACCGGAGTTTCATTAAAAGTATTATTGGAGAACGTCTGAATCGAATTACAAGCATTTTGGGGAAATCCGAAGATATCGAAAAAAAATCATATTTTTTCGCCGCCGCTCCCCCCTTTGAAAATTTCGAAAAAATGATGTTTTTTCAAAGTCGTATTCAAGATGAACTGTGCTTCTAATATTAATTTTTGATTCAAACTGAATACAAAATCACAAAAATTTTACAAGAAATCTGCTTAATGCAAAAAATATTCGAATTTTAAATATAGAAAATGCTTACTTTTTCGAAATATTTTTCCACTCTTGAAATCGAATACTAGCTGTCCCCGAATCTTTTTTCCTACCAGAAAAGAACTGTTTTATTACATATAATGCTGTCTAGGTACTTAGTTAAGCATTTGGACACTGTTTACTGATATTTTGGAGTTCAATATTTGGAACAAAATTATGTAAAAAGAGATGATGTAAGAAAAAAAAATTAAGGTTTGATTTTCTCCTATTAAGTAAGCGAAATGTTTGTTTAAACGAGCAAGAAGCACGATTTTTAAGCCGGCGTTTCATTAAAAGTATTATTGGAGAACGTCTGAATCGAATTACAAGCATTTTGGTGAAATCCGAAGATATCGAAAAAAAAGCATATTTTGTCGCCGCCGCTCCCCCCTTTGAAGATTTCGAAAAAATGATTTTTTTTCAAAGTCGTATTCTAGATGAACTGTGCTTCTAATATTAATTTTTGATTCAAACTGAATACAAATTCACAAAAATTTTACAAGAAAACTGCTTAATGCAAAAAATATTCGAATTTTAAATATAGAAAATGCTTACTTTTTCGAAATATTTTTCCACTCTTGAAATCGAATACGTATCTGTTCCCCAATTTTTTTTCCTACCAGAAAAGAACTGTTTTATTACATATAATGCTGTCTAGGTACTAAGTTAAGCATTTGGACACTGTTTCCTGATATTTTGGAGTTCAATATTTGCAACAAAATTTTGTCAAAAGAGATGATGTAAGAAAAAAAAATCAAGGTTTGATTTTCTCCTATTAATTAAGCGAAATGTTTGTTTAAATGAGCAAGAAGCACGATTTTGAAGCCGGAGTTTCATTAAAAGTATTATTAGAGAACGTCTGAATCGAATTACAAGCATTTTGGGGAAATCCAAAGATATCGAAAAAAAATCATATTTTTTCGCCGCCGCTCCCCCCTTTGAAAATTTCGAAAAAATGATTTTTTTTTTCAAAGTCATATTCTAGATGAACTGTGCTTTTAATATTAATTTTTGATTCAAACTGAATACAAATTCACAAAAATTTTACAAGAAATCTGCTTAATGCAAAGAATATTCGAATTTTAAATATAGAAAATGCTTACTTTTTCCAAATATTTTTCCACTCTTGAAATCGAATACGTACCTGTCCCCGAATCTTTTTTCCTACCAGAAAAGAACTGTTTTATTACATATAATGCTGTCTAGGTACTAAGTTAAGCATTTGGACACTGTTTCCTGAACTTTTGGAGTTCAATATTTGCAACAAAATTATGTTAAAAGAGATGATGTAAGAAAAAATAATCAAGGTTTGATTTTCTCCTATTAATTAAGCGAAATGTTTGTTTAAATGAGCAAGAAGCACGATTTTGAAGCCGGAGTTTCATTAAAAGTATTATTGGAGAACGTCTGAATCGAATTACAAGCATTTTGGGGAAATCCGAAGATATCGAAAAAAAATCGTATTTTTTCGCCGCCGCTCCCCCCTTTGAAAATTTCGAAAAAATGATGTTTTTTCAAAGTCGTATTCTAGATGAACTGTGCTTCTAATATTAATTTTTGATTCAAACTGAATACAAATTCACAAAAATTTTACAAGAAATCTGCTTAATGCAAAAAATATTCGAATTTTAAATATAGAAAATGCTAACTTTTTCGAAATATTTTTCCACTCTTGAATTCGAATACTAACTGTCCCCGAATCTTTTTTCCTACCAGAAAAGAACTGTTTTATTACATATAATGCTGTCTAGGTACTAAGTTAAGCATTTGGACACTGTTTACTGATATTTTGGAGTTTAATATTTGCAACAAAATTATGTAAAAAGAGATGATGTAAGAAAAAAAAATTAAGGTTTGATTTTCTCCTATTAATTAAGCGAAATGTTTGTTTAAACGAGCAAGAAGCACGATTTTTAAGCCGGCGTTTCATTAAAAGTATTATTGGAGAACGTCTGAATCGAATTACAAGCATTTTGGGGAAATCCGAAGATATCGAATAAAAAATCATATTTTGTCGCCGCCGCTCCCCCCTTTGAAGATTTCGAAAAAATGATTTTTTTTCAAAGTCGTATTCTAGATGAACTGTGCTTCTAATATTAATTTTTGATTCAAACTGAGTACAAATTCACAAAAATTTTACAAGAAAACTGCTTAATGCAAAAAATATTCGAATTTTAAATATAGAAAATGCTTACTTTTTCGAAATATTTTTCCACTCTTGAAATCGAATACGTATCTGTTCCCGAATCTTTTTTCCCACCAGAAAAGAACTGTTTTATTACATATAATGCTGTCTAGGTACTAAGTTAAGCATTTGGACACTGTCTCCTGATATTTTGGAGTTCAATATTTGCAACAAACTTATTTTAAAAGAGATGATGTAAGAAAAAAAAATCAAGGTTTGATTTTCTCCTATTAATTAAGCGAAATGTTTGTTTAAATGAGCAAGAAGCACGATTTTGAAGCCGGAGTTTCATTAAAAGTATTATTGGAACACGTCTGAATCGAATTACAAGCATTTTGGGGAAATCCGAAGATATCGAAAAAAAATCATATTGTTTCGCCGCCGCTCCCCCCTTTGAAAATTTCGAAAAAATGATTTTTTTTCAAAGTCATATTCTAGATGAACTGTGCTTCTAATATTAATTTTTGATTCAAACTGAGTACAAATTCACAAAAATTTTACAAGAAAACTGCTTAATGCAAAAAATATTCGAATTTTAAATATAGAAAATGCTTACTTTTTCGAAATATTTTTCCACTCTTGAAATCGAATACGTATCTGTTCCCAAATCTTTTTTCCCACCAGAAAAGAACTGTTTTATTACATATAATGCTGTCTAGGTACTAAGTTAAGCATTTGGACACTGTTTCCTGATATTTTGGAGTTCAATATTTGCAACAAAATTATTTTAAAAGAGATGATGTAAGAAAAAAAATCAAGGTTTGATTTTCTCCTATTAATTAAACGAAATGTTTGTTTAAATGAGCAAGAAGCACGATTTTGAAGCCGGAGTTTCATTAAAAGTATTATTGGAACACGTCTGAATCGAATTACAAGCATTTTGGGGAAATCCGAAGATATCGAAAAAAAAATCATATTTTTTCGCCGCCGCTCCCCCCTTTGCAAATTTCGAAAAAATGTTTTTTTTTTCAAAGTCATATTCTAGATGAACTGTGCTTTTAATATTAATTTTTGATTCAAACTGAATACAAATTCACAAAAATTTTACAAGAAAACTGCTTAATGCAAAAAATATTCGAATTTTAAATATAGAAAATGCTTACTTTTTCGAAATATTTTTAACTTCCCATCAGGAAGTTCTTGTAATCGGTCCGATTTTCGAAATTCAAAATTTTTACATTTCTCCACGTTTGGCGGTCCCAGTAGTCGGATTCCATGATTTTTAGAAAGATGTCTGTGTGTGTGTGTGTGTACGTACGTACGTACGTACGTTTGTGCGGATTCTTTCGCACAGCCTAACTCGAGAACAAATCAAGCTATCGAAGCCAAATTGGTTTCATTCGAAGCGTGTGTGCATAAAGATCACCTTTAACCTTTTGGTTAAATTCCACGGGGTGGTTTGAGTTTTATGACGAAAAAACTGTAAAAAAAGGGACAGTTTCACTTCTGCAATTAAAATCAATTTAGTTTTCCTATAAAAAAAGTTCAAAATCAATTAAACTCATAGTTTATAGCTACCTTATCAGATAAAAAAATATGCATAAATATATACACTGCCGTTCAAAAGTTTCCGGACAAATTCATATAAATTTTTTTTTTGTTCAATTTTAATGCCAAAAGTTTCATCAATATTATGTTTATTTAGCCAATTGACTAAACTTAGTAAGTTACTAACTATAGAGACTACCAAATAGACTAAAAAAGTATTTAGTTGAGGCCATTTCATACATTGATGTGCCACTTTCTCTATTTCCTGATCCAAATTTCTACGGAAGTTTTTTGAAAATTGTTTCAGAAATGTGAATCCTGTAAGTCTTTCCCATTTTTCAAGATTCAAAGTGACGTCTGCAACACTGACACATGAAAACATCCTTAGAAAATTATGGGGCACCAGTTTTTTTGTTCAAAACTTGCTCGGCTGTAGCTTGACGCTTTTTTATCGTTATAATATATTAGCGAAAAGAAGCTCATGGCGCAACTTACTTATGAGGCAATTGAATTCAAAGAAAAAGCGACAAGAGAAAGCTAAATGACTTTCCAGAAAATGATATAGAGATAAACAATCTCTCGAAATCGGCTTGGAAACAACTTTCAAATTTTGCAAAGAAAACTGGACCAGAAGAAATGGATCCTATGCTGAGCAGTTCCCAGTTTGGAAAGAAGAGGCGGTCGAAATCTCTGGACTGAGACTATTCAGAGCAATGGTAAATATCCTCCAAGGAAAAGCAATCTAACAAATAAGATAAGCGGGCTTTCACAACGCTTATATCAAAACAATTTAAGTTCTACAAACAAAAAAAAAGCAAAGCCTGGTTACAAATTTCCCTTTGCTCATTTCAAAACAACTTTTTAAAATTCTTTTTCCTATATCTAATAACATTAGTAATAGTAATGATTTGTAAGTGATGTTCCAGTGATAACTCAGACAAATTTTCATACACGAAATTTAGTTTGTGTCACTATGCAACTGGTCCTCAAACTTTTAAAAAATTTGAATCCTTATAAACAAAGTTCTTACAAAATGTAGTACTTTTGAAACTAAGCTATATAATATGTGATAATTCTGGCTTTCGGATTTATAACACTTTATTGAAGAAGTTGAAAAACGACTGCCAAAAGCGAATTCAAATTCAACTTCCAATATGAAAGTTGTTGTAATTTTTATGTTATGTTTATGTTTATTGTAGCGAAAATATTTACTTTATTAATACTTAAATATATTGCCCATTAGAGATTTGGTATATATGACCAGTATATCTGCAGTAAGCAAACAATTTTTCAATATTTAACTAAATATATCACAACATTTATCAATAGATTGTAATGAAATCGATTTTCGCAACTCTAAATTTAAGATATCTTATCTTCACCTTGAGTTGGATGCTCTTATAGGGATGACTGGCTAAGATTTTGGGTCGTTGGTCCTATATTACAGTCGAAAATGCTTTCATTTAGTCGTTTAATGCAAGCCATGGACAGCCAGCCAGCAAAAACAATTATCTCAAGGTTATAAACCTCAAACCGAAGCCTGCAAAATTCGAAATGGAAGTAGAATTGCAGTCAATGCTGAGGACATGAAAGAACCAACAATGCCATCTACCTGACCTAGACGAAGTACAGATAGCAAGATAGAACTTCTAAAAGCGGCTATGACTTAGTTGGGAGTATGCACCAACACATCTGCAATACATGGTCAGAAGAAAGCATGTGAGATGAATGGAATCTCAGTATTGCTTACCCAATCCTGAAGGAAGGAAGCCAATTATAGAGGTGTCAATCTCCTCAAAATTGCCTTTAACATCTTTTCCGCCGTATGATGTGAACGTCTGAAGCAGTTCGTCAACATCCTGATAGGTCCGCATAAATGTGGTTTTCGACCAGAAAAGTCCACCATAAACCAAATATTAACATAACGGCATATCTTGGAAAAAACCCAGGAGCGCCAAGTTAGTGCGCACCACCGAGACGAGATTTATGAAGTCATGTCTGGGTTTGGCATCCCTGCCAAGCTCGTACTTTTGTGTAGGATGGCGATGGAGAAATCAAGCTGCTCCATTGAGGTCGGCAAAGACGTCATCGACCCACTTGATGTCAAACAACATTTTAGACAAGGTGATGCACTGTCATGCGATTTCTTCAACATCATACTTAGGGCAATAGTGCAAAAAAACCTTGTCAACGCCAGAGGGCAAAACGAGGCCTATGCTGTCATAAAGAAAGACCAAACCCTGATCAGAACCTTACCATAAACAGCTATAACTTTAAGGTAGTTGGGGCTTTGTCTATCTTGGCTCCGCTATAAATACAGATAATAACATCAGCGCTGAGATAAAACGAAGAATACCTCTAGCTATTAAAGCTAAGCCATCTTTCGAAGAACTGAAGTGTTGCTCTATGAGACCAATATCATCCCCGTCCTACTATATGGTGTAGAAGCATGGATACTTTCAAAAGCGGATGAAGGCCCCGTTGTTTCGAGAGAAAAGTGTATATTTTGTCCCATCTGCATTGACGGTGAGTGGAGGAGAAGATTCAACAACCAATTGACTTAGCCAAAAGGATACAATACCAATCCTACGTGGACTGTAACGCCACCTCAAGTTAATAATTAAATGATTAATGACAAAAAAAGTCCAAAAAAAAGGTAAAAATTAAATTATTTCTGCAGTCAAACTAAAAATCTAATTTTCTTTTAGTATCATAGAAAGGTAACTCAATCAGAAAAAAAAGTATTTCCAAATTGAAATATGTTTATCTATCAAACTTTTCAATCCTGTGCACAAGATTAGATAAATGTTACTAAATCAAAAACGATTATTTCTAAATTGTTGTCCTGATCACTTAAAAGAATACTTTCGTAAGTAAGTAATTACCGAAATGTTGTATTAAAATTATTGTTGAATACTCAACTTTACCTTCATAGCAGCTTACCATTCCCCTACTTATCCCCATTTCAAGTAATAAATGTGATTTTAATTTTATAGAATTTTAACTGAACTAGATAAATTTGCTAATGATTCAACTGAATTATTATAATCTCATACCTTATACCAACATGAATTTGTTTTAATTTAGATTTAATCTTTATATTTATTTTCTAATTTATTAGTCTAATATGTTTTAATTCAATTTAACCAACGTAGTCCTTACATCGTTAATCTTTCACAGATTTATAAGTATTTCTTACTGTGTTATCATGTACATAATAAGTATACCCTTTAATCTATACTTTCGACGCAAATCGTATTTTATATGATTCAAAGATGCGAAAACAAATATAAACTTACGGGGAGCTAAAAAAAAATTATTATCTTAAAGTTGATGTTGGGAGCAAATTAAATAGCACCTAAATGTTTTTTTTTATCATGAGATGGGAAGTTCATGGTATGGGCAGGTATACTCGCACCCAAACCAATTTTTCCACTCTTGAAATCGAATACGTATCTGTCCCCGAATCTTTTTTCCTACCAGAAAAGAACTGTTTTATTACATATAATGCTGTCTAGGTACTAAGTTAAGCATTTGGACACTGTTTCCTGATATTTTGGAGTTCAATATTTGCAACAAAATTATGTTAAAAGAGATGATGTAAGAAAAAAAATCAAGGTTTGATTTTCTCCTATTAATTAAGCGAAATGTTTGTTTAAATGAGCAAGAAGCACGATCTTGAAGCCGGAGTTTCATTAAAAGTATTATTGGAGAACGTCGAATTTTAAATATAGAAAATGCTTACTTTTTCGAAATATTTTTCCACTCTTGAAATCGAATACGTATCTGTCCCCGAATCTTTTTTCCTACCAGAAAAGAACTGTTTTATTACATATAATGCTGTCTAGGTACTAAGTTAAGCATTTGGACACTGTTTCCTGATATTTTGGAGTTCAATATTTGCAACAAAATTATGTTTAAAGAGATAATGTAAGAAAAAAAATCAAGGTTTGATTTTCTCCTATTAATTAAGCGAAATGTTTTTTTAAATGAGCAAGAAGCACGATCTTGAAGCCGGAGTTTCATTAAAAGTGTTATTGGAGAACGTCTGAATCGAATTACAAGCATTTTGGGGAAATCCGAAGATATCGAAAAAAGATCATATTTTTTTGCCGCCGCTCCCCCCTTTGAAAATTTCGAAAAAACTATTTTTTTTCAAAGTGATATTGTAGATGAACTGTGCTTCTAATATTAATTTTTGATTCAAACTGAGTACAAATTCACAAAAATTTTACAAGAAATCTGCTTAATGCAAAAAATATTCGAATTTTAAATATAGAAAATGCTTACTTTTTCGAAATATTTTTCCACTCTTGAAATCGAATATGTATCTGTCCCTGAATCTTTTTTCCTAACAGAAAAGAACTGTTTTATTACATATAATGCTGTCTAGGTACTAAGTTAAGCATTTGGACACTGTTTCCTGCTATTATGGAGTTCAATATTTGCAACAAAATTATGTTAAAAGAGATGATGTAAGAAAAAAAAATCAAGGTTGGATTTTCTCCTATTAATTAAGCGAAATGTTTGTTTAAATGAGTAAGAAGCACGATTTTGGAGACGGAGTTTCATTAAAAGTATTATTGGAGAACATCTGAATCGAACTACAAGCATTTTGGGGAAATCCGAAGATATCGAAAAAAAATCATATTTTTTCGACGCCGCTCCCCCCTTTGAAAATTTCGAAAAAATGATTTTTTTTCAAAGTGATATTCTAGATGAACTGTGCTTCTAATATTAATTTTTGATTCAAACTGAGTACCATCAAATCAAGGTTTGATTAAGCGAAATGTTTGTTTAAATGAGCAAGAAGCACGATTTTGAAGCCGGAGTTTCATTAAAAGTATTATTGGAGAACGTCTGAATCGAATTACAATCATTTTGGGGAAATCCAAAGATATCGAAAAAAAATCATATTTTTTCGCCGCCGCTCCCCCCTTTGAAAATTTCGAAAAAATGATTTTTTTTCAAAGTCATATTCTAGATGAACTGTGCTTTTAATATTAATTTTTGATTCAAACTGAATACAAATTCACAAAAATTTTACAAGAAATCTGCTTAATGCAAAGAATATTCGAATTTTAAATAAAGAAAATGCTTACTTTTTCGAAATATTTTTCCACTCTTGAAATCGAATACGTATCTGTCCCCGAATCTTTTTTCCTACCAGAAAAGAACTGTTTTATTACATATAATGCTGTCTAGGTACTAAGTTAAGCATTTGGACACTGTTTCCTGAACTTTTGGAGTTCAATATTTGCAACAAAATTATGTTAAAAGAGATGATGTAAGAAAAAAAAAATCAAGGTTTGATTTTCTCCTACTAATTAACCGAAATGTTTGTTCAAATAAGCAAGAAGCACGATTTTGAAGCCGGAGTTTCATTAAAAGTATTATTGGAGAACGTCTGAATCGAATTACAAGCATTTTGGGGAAATCCGAAGATATCGAAAAAAAATCATAGTTTTTCGCCGCCGCTCCCCCCTTTGAAAATTTCGAAAAAATGATGTTTTTTCAAAGTCGTATTCTAGATGAACTGTGCTTCTAATATTAATTTTTGATTCAAACTGAATACAAATTCACAAAAATTTTACCAGAAATCTGCTTAATGCAAAAAATATTCGAATTTTAAATATAGAAAATGCTTACTTTTTCGAAATATTTTTCCACTCTTGAAATCGAATGCTAGCTGTCCCCGAATCTTTTTTCCTATCAGAAAAGAACTATTTTATTACATATAATGCTGTCTAGGTACTAAGTTAAGCATTTGGACACTGTTTCCTGATATTTTGGAGTTCAATATTTGCAACAAAATTATATTAAAAGAGATGATGTAAGAAAAAATAATCAAGGTTTGATTTTCTCCTATTAATTAAGCGAAATGTTTGTTTAAATGAGCAAGAAGCACGATTTTGAAGCCGGAGTTTCATTAAAAGTATTATTGGAGAACGTCTGAATCGAACTACAAGCATTTTGGGGAAATCCGAAGATATCGAAAAAAAATCATATTGTTTCGCCGCCGCTCCCCCCTTTGAAAATTTCGAAAAAATGATTTTTTTTCAAAGTCATATTCTAGATGAACTGAGCTTCTAATATTAATTTTTGATTCAAACTGAGTACAAATTCACAAAAATTTTACAAGAAAACTGCTTAATGCAAAAAATATTCGAATTTTAAATATAGAAAATGCTTACTTTTTCGAAATATTTTTCCACTCTTGAAATCGAACCAGACAAGAACTGTTTTATTACATATAATGCTGTCTAGCTACTAAGTTAAGCATTTGGACACTGTTTCCTGATATTTTGGAGTTCAATATTTGCAACAAAATTATGTTAAAAGAGATGATGTAAGAAAAAAAAATCAAGGTTTGATTTTCTCCTATTAATTAAGCGAAATGTTTGTTTAAATGAGCAAGAAGCACGATTTTGAAGCCGGTGTTTCATTAAAAGTATTATTGGAGAACGTCTGAATCGAATTACAAGCATTTTGGGGAAATCCGAAGATATCGAAAAAAAAACATTTTTTTTTCGCCGCCGTCCCCCCTTTGCAAATTTCGAAAAAATGATTTTTTTTCAAAGTCATATTCTAGATGAACTGTGCTTTTAATATTAATTTTTGATTCAAACTGAGTACAAATTCACAAAAATTTTACAAGAAATCTGCTTAATGCAAAAAATATTCGAATTTTATATATAGAAAATGCTTACTTTTTCGAAATATTTTTCCACTCTTGAAATCGAATACGTATCTGTTCCCGAATCTTTTTTCCTACCAGGAAAGAACTGTTTTATTACATATAATGCTGTCTAGGTACTAAGTTAAGCATTTGGACACTGTTTCCTGAACTTTTGGAGTTCAATATTTGCAACAAAATTATGTTAAAAGAGATGATGTAAGAAAAAAAAATCAAGTTTGGATTTTCTCCTATTAATTAAGCGAAATGTTTGTTTAAATGAGCAAGAAGCACGATTTTGAAGCCGGAGTTTCATTAAAAGTATTATTGGAGAACGTCTGAATCGAATTACAAGCATTTTGGGGAAATCCGAAGATATCGAAAAAATATCATATTTTTTCGCCGCCGCTCCCCCCTTTGAAAATTTCGAAAAAATGATTTTTTTTCAAAGTTATATTCTAGATGAACTGTGCTTCTAATATTAATTTTTGATTAAAACTGAGTACAAATTCACAAAAATTTTACAAAAAAACTTCTTAATTCAAAAAATATTCGAATTTTAAATATAGAAAATGCTTACTTTTTCCAAATATTTTTCCACTCTTGAAATCGAATACGTATCTGTCCCCGAATCTTTTCTCCTACCAGAAAAGAACTGTTTTATTGCATATAATGCTGTTTTGGTACTAAGTTAAGCATTTGGACACTGTTTCCTGATATTTTGGAGTTCAATATTTGCAACAAAAATATGTTAAAAGAGATGATGTAAGAAAAAAAAATCAAGGTTGGATTATCTCCTATTAATTAAGCGAAATGTTTGTTTAAATGGGCAAGAAGCACAATTTTGAAGCCGGAGTTTCATTAAAAGTACTATTGGAGAACGTCTGAATCGAATTACAAGCATTTTGGGGAAATCCGAAGATATCGAAAAAAATTCAAATTTTTCGCCGCCGCTCCCCCCTTTGAAAATTTCGAAAAAATGATTTTTTTCAAAGTCATATTTTAGATGAACTGTGCTTTTAATATTAATTTTTGATTCAAACTGAATACAAATTCACAAAAATTTTACAAGAAATCTGCTTAATGCAAAAAATATTCGAATTTTAAATATAGAAAATGCTTACTTTTTCGAAATATTTTTCCACTCTTGAAATCGAATACGTATCTGTTCCCGAATCTTTTTTCCTACCAGAAAAGAACTGTTTTATAACATATAATGCTGTCTAGGTACTAAGTTAAGCATTTGGACACTGTTTCCTGATATTTTGGAGTTCAATATTTGCAACAAAATTATGTTAAAAGAGATGATGTAAAAAAAAAAATCAAGGTTTGATTTTCTCCTATTAATTAAGCGAAATGTTTGTTTAAATGAGCAAGAAGCACGATTTTGAAGCCGGAGTTTCATTAAAAATATTATTGGAGAACGTCTGAATCGAATTACAAGCATTTTGGGGAAATCCGAAGATATCGAAAAAAAATCATATTTTTTCGCCGCCGCGAATGTTAAAAGAGATGATGTAAGAAAAAAAAATCAAGGTTGGATTTTCTCCTATTAATTAAGCGAAATGTTTGTTTAAACGAGCAAGAAGCACGATTTTGAAGCCGGAGTTTCATTAAAAGTATTATTGGAGAACGTCTGAATCGAATTACAAGCATTTTGGGGAAATCCGAAGATATCGAAAAAAAATCATATTGTTTGGCCGCAGCTCCCCCCTTTGAAAATTTCGAAAAAATTATTTTTTTTTCAAAGTCATATTCTAGATGAACTGTGCTTCTAATATTAATTTTTGATTCAAACTGAGTACAAATTCACAAAAATTTTACAAGAAAACTGCTTAATGCAAAAAATATTCGAATTTTAAATATAGAAAATGCTTACTTTTTCGAAATATTTTTCCACTCTTGAAATCGAATACGTATCTGTTCCCGAATCTTTTTTCCCACCAGAAAAGAACTGTTTTATTACATATAATGCTGTCTAGGTACTAAGTTAAGCATTTGGACACTGTTTCCTGATATTTTGGAGTTCAATATTTGCAACAAAATTATGTTAAAAGAGATGATGTAAGAAAAAAAAATCAAGGTTTGATTTTCTCCTATTAGTTAAGCGAAATGTTTGTTTAAATGAGCAAGAAGCACGATTTTGAAGCCGGAGTTTCATTAAAAGTATTATTGGAGAACGTCTGAATCGAATTACAATCATTTTGGGGAAATCCAAAGATATCGAAAAAAAATCATATTTTTTCGCCGCCGCTCCCCCCTTTGAAAATTTCGAAAAAATGATTTTTTTTTAAAGTCATATTCTAGATGAACTGTGCTTTTAATATTAATTTTTGACTCAAACTGAATACAAATTCACAAAAATTTTACAAGAAATCTGCTTAATGCAAAGAATATTCGAATTTTAAATATAGAAAATGCTTACGTTTTCGAAATATTTTTCCACTCTTGAAATCGAATACGTATCTGTCCCCGAATCTTTTTTCCTACCAGAAAAGAACTGTTTTATTACATATAATGCTGTCTAGGTACTAAGTTAAGCATTTGGACACTGTTTCCTGAACTTTTGGAGTTCAATATTTGCAACAAAATTATGTTAAAAGAGATGATGTAAGAAAAAAAAATCAAGGTTTGATTTTCTCCTATTAATTAAGCGAAATGTTTGTTCAAATAAGCAAGAAGCACGATTTTGAAGCCGGAGTTTCATTAAAAGTATTATTGGAGAACGTCTGAATCGAATTACAAGCATTTTGGGGAAATCCGAAGATATCGAAAAAAAATCATATTTTTTCGCCGCCGCTCCCCCCTTTGAAAATTTCGAAAAAATGATGTTTTTTCAAAGTCGTATTCTAGATGAACTGTGCTTCTAATATTAATTTTTGATTCAAACTGAATACAAATTCACAAAAATTTTACCAGAAATCTGCTTAATGCAAAAAATATTCGAATTTTAAATCTAGAAAATGCTTACTTTTTCGAAATATTTTTCCACTCTTGAAATCGAATACTAGCTGTCCCCGAATCTTTTTTCCTACCAGAAAAGAACTATTTTATTACATATAATGCTGTCTAGGTACTAAGTTAAGCATTTGGACACTGTTTACTGATATTTTGGAGTTCAATATTTGCAACAAAATTATGTAAAAAGAGATGATGTAAGAAAAAAAATTAAGGTTTGATTTTCTCCTATTAATTAAGCGAAATGTTTGTTTAAATGAGCAAGAAGCACGATTTTTAAGCCGGCGTTTCATTAAAAGTATTATTGGAGAACGTCTGAATCGAATTACAAGCATTTTGGGGAAATCCGAAGATATCGAAAAAAAATCATATTTTGTCGCCGCCGCTCCCCCCTTTGAAGATTTCGAAAAAATGATTTTTTTTTCAAAGTCGTATTCTAGATGAACTGTGCTTCTAATATAAATTTTTGATTCAAACTGAGTACAAATTCACAAAAATTTTACAAGAAAACTGCTTAATGCAAAAAATATTCGAATTTTAAATATAGAAAATGCTTACTTTTTCGAAATATTTTTCCACTCTTGAAATCGAATACGTATCTGTTCCCGAATCTTTTTTCCTACCAGAAAAGAACTGTTTTATTACATATAATGCTGTCTAGGTACTAAGTTGAGCATTTGGACACTGTTTCCTGATATTTTGGAGTTCAATATTTGCAACAAAATTATATTAAAAGAGATGATGTAAGAAAAAATAATCAAGGTTTGATTTTCTCCTATTAATTAAGCGAAATGTTTGTTTAAATGAGCAAGAAGCACGATTTTGAAGCCGGAGTTTCATTAAAAGTATTATTGGAGAACGTCTGAATCGAATTACAAGCATTTTGGGGAAATCCGAAGATATCGAAAAAAAATCATATTGTTTCGCCGCCGCTCCCCCCTTTGAAAATTTCGAAAAAATGATTTTTTTTCAAAGTCATATTCTAGATGAACTGAGCTTCTAATTTTAATTTTTGATTCAAACTGAGTACAAATTCACAAAAATTTTACAAGAAAACTGCTTAATGCAAAAAATATTCGAATTTTAAATATAGAAAATGCTTACTTTTTCGAAATATTTTTCCACTCTTGAAATCGAACCAGAAAAGAACTGTTTTATTACATATAATGCTGTCTAGCTACTAAGTTAAGCATTTGGACACTGTTTCCTGATATTTTGGAGTTCAATATTTGCAACAAAATTATGTTAAAAGAGATGATGTAAGAAAAAAAAATCAAGGTTTGATTTTCTCCTATTAATTAAGCGAAATGTTTGTTTAAATGAGCAAGAAGCCCGATTTTGAAGCCGGTGTTTCATTAAAAGTATTATTGGAGAACGTCTGAATCGAATTACAAGCATTTTGGGGAAATCCGAAGATATCGAAAAAAAATCATTTTTTTTTCGCCGCCGTCCCCCCTTTGCAAATTTCGAAAAAATGATTTTTTTTCAAAGTCATATTCTAGATGAACTGTGCTTTTAATATTAATTTTTGATTCAAACTGAGTACAAATTCACAAAAATATTACAAGAAATCTGCTTAATGCAAAAAATATTCGAATTTTAAATATAGAAAATGCTTACTTTTTCGAAATATTTTTCCACTCTTGAAATCGAATACGTATCTGTTCCCGAATCTTTTTTCCTACCAGGAAAGAACTGTTTTATTACATATAATGCTGTCTAGGTACTAAGTTAAGCATTTGGACACTGTTTCCTGAACTTTTGGAGTTCAATATTTGCAACAAAATTATGTTAAAAGAGATGATGTAAGAAAAAAAAATCAAGGTTGGATTTTCTCCTATTAATTAAGCGAAATGTTTGTTTAAATGAGCAAGAAGCACGATTTTGAAGCCGGAGTTTCATTAAAAGTATTATTGGAGAACGTCTGAATCGAATTACAAGCATTTTGGGGAAATCCGAAGATATCGAAAAAATATCATATTTTTTCGCCGCCGCTCCCCCCTTTGAAAATTTCGAAAAAATGATTTTTTTTCAAAGTTATATTCTAGATGAACTGTGCTTCTAATATTAATTTTTGATTAAAACTGAGTACAAATTCACAAAAATTTTACAAAAAAACTTCTTAATTCAAAAAATATTCGAATTTTAAATATAGAAAATGCTTACTTTTTCGAAATATTTTTCCACTCTTGAAATCGAATACGTATCTGTCCCCGAATCTTTTCTCCTACCAGAAAAGAACTGTTTTATTGCATATAATGCTGTTTTGGTACTAAGTTAAGCATTTGGACACTGTTTCCTGATATTTTGGAGTTCAATATTTGCAACAAAAATATGTTAAAAGAGATGATGTAAGAAAAAAAAATCAAGGTTGGATTATCTCCTATTAATTAAGCGAAATGTTTGTTTAAATGGGCAAGAAGCACAATTTTGAAGCCGGAGTTTCATTAAAAGTACTATTGGAGAACGTCTGAATCGAATTACAAGCATTTTGGGGAAATCCGAAGATATCGAAAAAAATTCAAATTTTTCGCCGCCGCTCCCCCCTTTGAAAATTTCGAAAAAATGATTTTTTTTCAAAGTCATATTTTAGATGAACTGTGCTTTTAATATTAATTTTTGATTCAAACTGAATACAAATTCACAAAAATTTTACAAGAAGTCTGCTTAATGCAAAAAATATTCGAATTTTAAATATAGAAAATGCTTACTTTTTCGAAATATTTTTCCACTCTTGAAATCGAATACGTATCTGCTCCCGATTCTTTTTTCCTACCAGAAAAGAACTGTTTTATTACATATAATGCTGTCTAGGTACTAAGTTAAGCATTTGGACACTGTTTCCTGATATTTTGGAGTTCAATATTTGCAACAAAATTATGTAAAAGAGATGATGTAAGAAAAAAAAATCAAGGTTGGATTTTCTCCTATTAATTAAGCGAAATGTTTGTTTAAACGAGCAAGAAGCACGATTTTGAAGCCGGAGTTTCATTAAAAGTATTATTGGAGAACGTCTGAATCGAATTACAACCATTTTGGGGAAATCCGAAGATATCGAAAAAACATCATATTTTTTCGCCGCCGCTCCACCTTTTAAAAATTTCGAAAAAATAATTTTTTTTTCAAAGTCATATTTTAGATGAACTGTGCTTTTAATATTAATTTTTGATTCAAACTGAATACAAATTCACAAAAATTTTACAAGAAATCTGCTTATTGCAAAAAATATTCGAATTTTAAATATAGAAAATGCTTACTTTTTCGAAATATTTTTCCACTCTTGAAATCGAATACGTATCTGTTCCCGAATCTTTTTTCCTATCAGAAAAGAACTGTTTTATTACATATAATGCTATCTAGGTACTAAGTTAAGCGTTTGGATACTGTTTCCTGATATTTTGGAGTTCAATATTTGCAACAAAATTATGTTAAAAGAGATGATGTAAGAAAAAAAAATCAAGGTTTGATTTTCTCCTATTAATTAAGCGAAATGTTTGTTTAAATGACGAGAAGCACGATTTTGAAGCCGGGGTTTCATTAAAAGTATTATTGGAGAACGTCTGAATCGAATTACAAGCATTTTGGGGAAATCCGAAGATATCGAAAAAAAAATCATATTTTTTCGCCGCCGCTCCCCCCTTTGAAAATTTCGAAAAAATGATTTTTTTTCAAAGTCGCATTCTAGATAAACTGTGCTTTTAATATTAATTTTTGATTCAAACTGAGTACAAATTCACAAAAATTTTACAAGAAAACTGCTTAATGCAAAATATATTCGAATTTTAAATATAGAAAATGCTTACTTTTTCGAAATATTTTTCCACTCTTGAAATCGAATACGTATCTGTTCCCGAATCTTTTTTCCTACCAGAAAAGAACTGTTTTATAACATATAATGCTGTCTAGGTACTAAGTTAAGCATTTGGACACTGTTTCCTGATAT
>CAUVXE010000336.1:0-32457 GCA_963555765.1 Orthonevra nobilis
GTTTCATTAAAAGTATTATTGGAGAACGTCTGAATCGAATTACAAGCATTTTGGGGAAATCCGAAGATATCGAAAAAAAATCATATTTTTTCGCCGCCGCTCCCCCCTTTGAGAATTTCGAAAAAATGATTTTTTTTCAAAGTCGTATTCTAGATGAACTGTGCTTCTTATATTAATTTTTGATTCAAACTGAATACAAATTCACAAAAATTTTACAAGAAAACTGCTTAATGCAAAAAATATTCGAATTTTAAATATAGAAAATGCTTACTTTTTCGAAATATTTTTCCACTCTTGAAATCGAATACGTATCTGTTCCCGAATCTTTTTTCCTACCAGAAAAGAACTGTTTTATTACATATAGTGCTGTCTAGGTACTAAGTTAAGCATTTGGTCACTGTTTCCTGATATTTTGGAGTTCAATATTTGCAACAAAATTATGTAAAAAGAGATGATGTAAGAAAAAAAAATCAACGTTTGATTTTCTCCTATTAATTAAGCGAAATGTTTGTTTAAATGAGCAAGAAGCACGATTTTGAAGCCGGAGTTTCATTAAAAGTATTATTGGAGAACGTCTGAATCGAATTACAAGCATTTTGGGGAAATCCGAAGATATCGAAAAAAAATCATATTTTTTCGCCGCCGCTCCCCCCTTTGAGAATTTCGAAAAAATGATTTTTTTTCAAAGTCGTATTCTAGATGAACTGTGCTTCTTATATTAATTTTTGATTCAAACTGAATACAAATTCACAAAAATTTTACAAGAAAACTGCTTAATGCAAAAAATATTCGAATTTTAAATATAGAAAATGCTTACTTTTTCGAAATATTTTTCCACTCTTGAAATCGAATACGTATCTGTTCCCGAATCTTTTTTCCTACCAGAAAAGAACTGTTTTATTACATATAATGCTGTCTAGGTACTAAGTTAAGCATTTGGTCACTGTTTCCTGATATTTTGGAGTTCAATATTTGCAACAAAATTATGTAAAAAGAGATGATGTAAGAAAAAAAAATCAACGTGTGATTTTCTCCTATTAATTAAGCGAAATGTTTGTTTAAATGAGCAAGAAGCACGATTTTGAAGCCGGAGTTTCATTAAAAGTATTATTGGAGAACGTCTGAATCGAATTACAAGCATTTTGGGGAAATCCGAAGATATCGAAAAAAAATCATATTTTTTCGCCGCCGCTCCCCCCTTTGAGCATTTCGAAAAAATGATTTTTTTTCAAAGTCGTATTCTAGATGAACTGTGCTTCTTATATTAATTTTTGATTCAAACTGAATACAAATTCACAAAAATTTTACAAGAAAACTGCTTAATGCAAAAAATATTCGAATTTTAAATATAGAAAATGCTTACTTTTTCGAAATATTTTTCCACTCTTGAAATCGAATACGTATCTGTTCCCGAATCTTTTTTCCTACCAGAAAAGAACTGTTTTATTACATATAATGCTGTCTAGGTACTAAGTTAAGCATTTGGTCACTGTTTCCTGATATTTTGGAGTTCAATATTTGCAACAAAATTATGTAAAAAGAGATGATGTAAGAAAAAAAAATCAACGTTTGATTTTCTCCTATTAATTAAGCGAAATGTTATGATGTAAGAAAAAAAATCAACGTTTGATTTTCTCCTATTAATTAAGCGAAATGTTTGTTTAAATGAGCAAGAAGCACGATTTTGAAGCCGGAGTTTCATTAAAAGTATTATTGGAGAACGTCTGAATCGAATTACAAGCATTTTGGGGAAATCCGAAGATATCGACAAAAAATCATATTTTTTCGCCGCCGCTCCCCCCTTTGAGAATTTCGAAAAAATGATTTTTTTTCAAAGTCGTATTCTAGATGAACTGTGCTTCTTATATTAATTTTTGATTCAAACTGAATACAAATTCACAAAAATTTTACAAGAAAACTGTCTAGGTACTAAGTTAAGCATTTGGTCACTGTTTCCTGATATTTTGGAGTTCAATATTTGCAACAAAATTATGTAAAAAGAGATGATGTAAGAAAAAAAAATCAACGTTTGATTTTCTCCTATTAATTAAGCGAAATGTTTGTTTAAATGAGCAAGAAGCACGATTTTGAAGCCGGAGTTTCATTAAAAGTATTATTGGAGAACGTCTGAATCGAATTACAAGCATTTTGGGGAAATCCGAAGATATCGAAAAAAAATCATATTTTTTCGCCGCCGCTCCCCCCTTTGAGAATTTCGAAAAAATGATTTTTTTTCAAGTCGTATTCTAGATGAACTGTGCTTCTTATATTAATTTTTGATTCAAACTGAATACAAATTCACAAGAATTTTACAAGAAAACTGTCTAGGTACTAAGTTAAGCATTTGGTCACTGTTTCCTGATATTTTGGAGTTCAATATTTGCAACAAAATTATGTAAAAAGAGATGATGTAAGAAAAAAAAATCAACGTTTGATTTTCTCCTATTAATTAAGCGAAATGTTTGTTTAAATGAGCAAGAAGCACGATTTTGAAGCCGGAGTTTCATTAAAAGTATTATTGGAGAACGTCTGAATCGAATTACAAGCATTTTGGGGAAATCCGAAGATATCGAAAAAAAATCATATTTTTTCGCCGCCGCTCCCCCCTTTGAGAATTTCGAAAAAATGATTTATTTTCAAAGTCGTATTCTAGATGAACTGTGCTTCTTATATTAATTTTTGATTCAAACTGAATACAAATTCACAAGAATTTTACAAGAAAACTGCTTAATGCAAAAAATATTCGAATTTTAAATATAGAAAATGCTTACTTTTTCGAAATATTTTTCCACTCTTGAAATCGAATACGTATCTGTTCCCGAATCTTTTTTCCTACCAGAAAAGAACTGTTTTATTACATATAATGCTGTCTAGGTACTAAGTTAAGCATTTGGTCACTGTTTCCTGATATTTTGGAGTTCAATATTTGCAACAAAATTATGTAAAAAGAGATGATGTAAGAAAAAAAAATCAACGTTTGATTTTCTCCTATTAATTAAGCGAAATGTTATGATGTAAGAAAAAAAATCAACGTTTGATTTTCTCCTATTAATTAAGCGAAATGTTTGTTTAAATGAGCAAGAAGCACGATTTTGAAGCCGGAGTTTCATTAAAAGTATTATTGGAGAACGTCTGAATCGAATTACAAGCATTTTGGGGAAATCCGAAGATATCGACAAAAAATCATATTTTTTCGCCGCCGCTCCCCCCTTTGAGAATTTCGAAAAAATGATTTTTTTTCAAAGTCGTATTCTAGATGAACTGTGCTTCTTATATTAATTTTTGATTCAAACTGAATACAAATTCACAAAAATTTTACAAGAAAACTGCTTAATGCAAAAAATATTCGAATTTTAAATATAGAAAATGCTTACTTTTTCGAAATATTTTTCCACTCTTGAAATCGAATATGTATCTGTTCCCGAATCTTTTTTCCTACCAGAAAAGAACTGTTTTATTACATATAATGCTGTCTAGGTACTAAGTTAAGCATTTGGTCACTGTTTCCTGATATTTTGGAGTTCAATATTTGCAACAAAATTATGTAAAAAGAGATGATGTAAGAAAAAAAAATCAAAGTTGGATTTTCTCCTATTAATTAAGCGAAATGTTTGTTTAAATGAGCAAGAAGCACGATTTTGAAGCCGGAGTTTCATTAAAAGTATTATTGGAGAACGTCTGAATCGAATTACAAGCATTTTGGGGAAATCCGAAGATATCGAAAAAAAATCATATTTTTTCGCCGCCGCTCCCCCCTGTGAAAATTTCAAAAAATGATTTTTTTTCAAAGTCGTATTCTAGATGAACTGTGCTTCTTATATTAATTTTTGATTCAAACTGAATACAAATTCACAAAAATTTTACAAGAAAACTGCTTAATGCAAAAAATATTCGAATTTTAAATATAGAAAATGCTTACTTTTTCGAAATATTTTTCCACTCTTGAAATCGAATACGTATCTGTTCCCGAATCTTTTTTCCTACCAGAAAAGAACTGTTTTATTACATATAATGCTGTCTAGGTACTAAGTTAAGCATTTGGTCACTGTTTCCTGATATTTTGGAGTTCAATATTTGCAACAAAATTATGTAAAAAGAGATGATGTAAGAAAAAAAAATCAACGTTTGATTTTCTCCTATTAATTAAGCGAAATGTTTGTTTAAATGAGCAAGAAGCACGCTTTTGAAGCCGGGGTTTCATTAAAAGTATTATTGGAGAACGTCTGAATCGAATTACAAGCATTTTTGGGAAATCCGAAGATATCGAAAAAAAATCATATTTTTTCGCCGCCGCTCCCCCCTTTGAGAATTTCGAAAAAATGATTTTTTTCAAAATCGTATTCTAGATGAACTGTGCTTCTTATATTAATTTTTGATTCAAACTGAATACAAATTCACAAAAATTTTACAAGAAAACTGTCTAGGTACTAAGTTAAGCATTTGGTCACTGTTTCCTGATATTTTGGAGTTCAATATTTGCAACAAAATTATGTTAAAAGAGATGATGTAAGAAAAAAAAATCAACGTTTGATTTTCTCCTATTAATTAAGCGAAATGTTTGTTTAAATGAGCAAGAAGCACGATTTTGAAGCCGGAGTTTCATTAAAAGTATTATTGGAGAACGTCTGAATCGAATTACAAGCATTTTGGGGAAATCCGAAGATATCGAAAAAAAATCATATTTTTTCGCCGCCGCTCCCCCCTTTGAGAATTTCGAAAAAATGATTTTTTTTCAAAGTCGTATTCTAGATGAACTGTGCTTCTTATATTAATTTTTGATTCAAACTGAATACAAATTCACAAAAATTTTACAAGAAAACTGCATAATGCAAAAAATATTCGAATTTTAAATATAGAAAATGCTTACTTTTTCGAAATATTTTTCCACTCTTGAAATCGAATACGTATCTGTTCCCGAATCTTTTTTCCTACCAGAAAAGAACTGTTTTATTACATATAATGCTGTCTAGGTACTAAGTTAAGCATTTGGTCACTGTTTCCTGATATTTTGGAGTTCAATATTTGCAACAAAATTATGTAAAAAGAGATGATGTAAGAAAAAAAAATCAACGTTTGATTTTCTCCTATTAATTAAGCGAAATGTTTGTTTAAATGAGCAAGAAGCACGATTTTGAAGCCGGAGTTTCATTAAAAGTATTATTGGAGAACGTCTGAATCGAATTACAAGCATTTTTGGGAAATCCGAAGATATCGAAAAAAAATCATATTTTTTCGCCGCCGCTCCCCCCTTTGAGAATTTCGAAAAAATTATTTTTTTTCAAAATCGTATTCTAGATGAACTGTGCTTCTTATATTAATTTTTGATTCAAACTGAATACAAATTCACAAAAATTTTACAAGAAAACTGTCTAGGTACTAAGTTAAGCATTTGGTCACTGTTTCCTGATATTTTGGAGTTCAATATTTGCAACAAAATTATGTAAAAAGAGATGATGTAAGAAAAAAAAATCAACGTTTGATTTTCTCCTATTAATTAAGCGAAATGTTTGTTTAAATGAGCAAGAAGCACGATTTTGAAGCCGGAGTTTCATTAAAAGTATTATTGGAGAACTACTGAATCGAATTACAAGCATTTTGGGGAAATCCGAAGATATCGAAAAAAAATCATATTTTTTCGCCGCCGCTCCCCCCTTTGAGAATTTCGAAAAAATGATTTTTTTTCAAAGTCGTATTCTAGATGAACTGTGCTTCTTATATTAATTTTTGATTCAAACTGAATACAAATTCACAAGAATTTTACAAGAAAACTGCTTAATGCAAAAAATATTCGAATTTTAAATATAGAAAATGCTTACTTTTTCGAAATATTTTTCCACTCTTGAAATCGAATACGTATCTGTTCCATAATCTTTTTTCCTACCAGAAAAGAACTGTTTTATTACATATAATGCTGTCTAGGTACTAAGATAAGCATTTGGTCACTGTTTCCTGATATTTTGGATTTCAATATTTGCAACAAAATTATGTAAAAAGAGATGATGTAAGAAAAAAAAATCAACGTTTGATTTTCTCCTATTAATTAAGCGAAATGTTTGTTTAAATGAGCAAGAAGCACGATTTTGAAGCCGGAGTTTCATTAAAAGTATTATTGGAGAACGTCTGAATCGAATTACAAGCATTTTGGGGAAATCCGAAGATATCGAAAAAAAATCATATTTTTTCGCCGCCGCTCCCCCCTTTGAGAATTTCGAAAAAATGATTTTTTTTCAAAATCGTATTCTAGATGAACTGTGCTTCTTATATTAATTTTTGATTCAAACTGAATACAAATTCACAAAAATTTTACAAGAAAACTGTCTAGGTACTAAGTTAAGCATTTGGTCACTGTTTCCTGATATTTTGGAGTTCAATATTTGCAACAAAATTATGTAAAAAGAGATGATGTAAGAAAAAAAAATCAACGTTTGATTTTCTCCTATTAATTAAGCGAAATGTTTGTTTAAATGAGCAAGAAGCACGATTTTGAAGCCGGAGTTTCATTAAAAGTATTATTGGAGAACGTCTGAATCGAATTACAAGCATTTTGGGGAAATCCGAAGATATCGAAAAAAAATCATATTTTTTCGCCGCCGCTCCCCCCTTTGAGAATTTCGAAAAAATGATTTTTTTTCAAAGTCGTATTCTAGATGAACTGTGCTTCTTATATTAATTTTTGATTCAAACTGAATACAAATTCACAAAAATTTTACAAGAAAACTGCATAATGCAAAAAATATTCGAATTTTAAATATAGAAAATGCTTACTTTTTCGAAATATTTTTCCACTCTTGAAATCGAATACGTATCTGTTCCCGAATCTTTTTTCCTACCAGAAAAGAACTGTTTTATTACATATAATGCTGTCTAGGTACTAAGTTAAGCATTTGGTCACTGTTTCCTGATATTTTGGAGTTCAATATTTGCAACAAAATTATGTAAAAAGAGATGATGTAAGAAAAAAAAATCAACGTTTGATTTTCTCCTATTAATTAAGCGAAATGTTTGTTTAAATGAGCAAGAAGCACGCTTTTGAAGCCGGGGTTTCATTAAAAGTATTATTGGAGAACGTCTGAATCGAATTACAAGCATTTTTGGGAAATCCGAAGATATCGAAAAAAAATCATATTTTTTCGCCGCCGCTCCCCCCTTTGAGAATTTCGAAAAAATGATTTTTTTTCAAAATCGTATTCTAGATGAACTGTGCTTCTTATATTAATTTTTGATTCAAACTGAATACAAATTCACAAAAATTTTACAAGAAAACTGTCTAGGTACTGAGTTAAGCATTTGGTCACTGTTTCCTGATATTTTGGAGTTCAATATTTGCAACAAAATTATGTAAAAAGAGATGATGTAAGAAAAAAAAATCAACGTTTGATTTTCTCCTATTAATTAAGCGAAATGTTTGTTTAAATGAGCAAGAAGCACGATTTTGAAGCCGGAGTTTCATTAAAAGTATTATTGGAGAACGTCTGAATCGAATTACAAGCATTTTGGGGAAATCCGAAGATATCGAAAAAAAATCATATTTTTTCGCCGCCGCTCCCCCCTTTGAGAATTTCGAAAAAATGATTTTTTTTCAAAGTCGTATTCTAGATGAACTGTGCTTCTTATATTAATTTTTGATTCAAACTGAATACAAATTCACAAAAATTTTACAAGAAAACTGCTTAATGCAAAAAATATTCGAATTTTAAATATAGAAAATGCTTACTTTTTCGAAATATTTTTCCACTCTTGAAATCGAATACGTATCTGTTCCCGAATCTTTTTTCCTACCAGAAAAGAACTGTTTTATTACATATAATGCTGTCTAGGTACTAAGTTAAGCATTTGGTCACTGTTTCCTGATATTTTGGAGTTCAATATTTGCAACAAAATTATGTAAAAAGAGATGATGTAAGAAAAAAAAATCAACGTTTGATTTTCTCCTATTAATTAAGCGAAATGTTTGTTTAAATGAGCAAGAAGCACGATTTTGAAGCCGGAGTTTCATTAAAAGTATTATTGGAGAACGTCTGAATCGAATTACAAGCATTTTGGGGAAATCCGAAGATATCGAAAAAAAATCATATTTTTTCGCCGCCGCTCCCCCCTTTGAGAATTTCGAAAAAATGATTTTTTTTCAAAGTCGTATTCTAGATGAACTGTGCTTCTTATATTAATTTTTGATTCAAACTGAATACAAATTCACAAAAATTTTACAAGAAAACTGCATAATGCAAAAAATATTCGAATTTTAAATATAGAAAATGCTTACTTTTTCGAAATATTTTTCCACTCTTGAAATCGAATACGTATCTGTTCCCGAATCTTTTTTCCTACCAGAAAAGAACTGTTTTATTACATATAATGCTGTCTAGGTACTAGGTTAAGCATTTGGTCACTGTTTCCTGATATTTTGGAGTTCAATATTTGCAACAAAATTATGTAAAAAGAGATGATGTAAGAAAAAAAAATCATCGTTTGATTTTCTCCTATTAATTAAGCGAAATGTTTGTTTAAATGAGCAAGAAGCACGATTTTGAAGCCGGAGTTTCATTAAAAGTATTATTGGAGAACGTCTGAATCGAATTACAAGCATTTTGGGGAAATCCGAAGATATCGAAAAAAAAATCATATTTTTTCGACGCCGCTGCCCCCTTTGAGAATTTCGAAAAAATGATTTTTTTTCAAAGTCGTATTCTAGAAGAACTGTGCTTCTTATATTAATTTTTGATTCAAACTGAATACAAATTCACAAAAATTTTACAAGAAAACTGCTTAATGCAAAAAATATTCGAATTTTAAATATAGAAAATGCTTACTTTTTCGAAATATTTTTCCACTCTTGAAATCGAATACGTATCTGTTCCCGAATCTTTTTTCCTACCAGAAAAGAACTGTTTTGTTACATATAATGCTGTCTAGGTACTAAGTTAAGCATTTGGCCACTGTTTCCTGATATTTTGGAGTTCAATATTTGCAACAAAATTATGTAAAAAGAGATGATGTAAGAAAAAAAAATCAACGTTTGATTTTCTCCTATTAATTAAGCGAAATGTTTGTTTAAATGAGCAAGAAGCACGATTTTGAAGCCGGAGTTTCATTAAAAGTATTATTGGAGAACGTCTGAATCGAATTACCAGCATTTTGGGGAAATCCGAAGATATCGAAAAAAAATCATATTTTTTCAAAGTCGTATTCAAGATGAACTGTGCTTCTTATATTAATTTTCAAACTGAATACAAATTCACAAAAATTTTACAAGAAAACTGCTTAATGCAAAAAATATTCGAATTTTAAATATAGAAAATGCTTACTTTTTCGAAATATTTTTCCACTCTTGAAATCGAATACGTATCTGCTCCCGAATCTTTTTTCCTACCAGAAAAGAACTGTTTTATTACATATAATGCTGTCTAGGTACTAAGTTAAGCATTTGGTCACTGTTTCCTGATATTTTGGAGTTCAATATTTGCAACAAAATTATGTAAAAAGAGATGATGTAAGAAAAAAAAATCATCGTTTGATTTTCTCCTATTAATTAAGCGAAATGTTTGTTTAAATGAGCAAGAAGCACGATTTTGAAGCCGGAGTTTCATTAAAAGTATTATTGGAGAACGTCTGAATCGAATTACAAGCATTTTGGGGAAATCCGAAGATATCGAAAAAAAAATCATATTTTTTCGCCGCCGCTGCCCCCTTTGAGAATTTCGAAAAAATGATTTTTTTTCAAAGTCGTATTCTAGATGAACTGTGCTTCTTATATTAATTTTTGATTCAAACTGAATACAAATTCACAAAAATTTTACAAGAAAACTGCTTAATGCAAAAAATATTCGAATTTTAAATATAGAAAATGCTTACTTTTTCGAAATATTTTTCCACTCTTGAAATCGAATACGTATCTGTTCCCGAATCTTTTTTCCTACCAGAAAAGAACTGTTTTGTTACATATAATGCTGTCTAGGTACTAAGTTAAGCATTTGGCCACTGTTTCCTGATATTTTGGAGTTCAATATTTGCAACAAAATTATGTAAAAAGAGATGATGTAAGAAAAAAAAATCAACGTTTGATTTTCTCCTATTAATTAAGCGAAATGTTTGTTTAAATGAGCAAGAAGCACGATTTTGAAGCCGGAGTTTCATTAAAAGTATTATTGGAGAACGTCTGAATCGAATTACCAGCATTTTGGGGAAATCCGAAGATATCGAAAAAAAATCATATTTTTTCAAAGTCGTACTCAAGATGAACTGTGCTTCTTATATTAATTTTCAAACTGAACACAAATTCACAAAAATTTTACAAGAAAACTGCTTAATGCAAAAAATATTCGAATTTTAAATATAGAAAATGCTTACTTTTTCGAAATATTTTTCCACTCTTGAAATCGAATAAGTATCTGCTCCGAATCTTTTTTCCTACCAGAAAAGAACTGTTTTATTACATATAATGCTGTCTAGGTACTAAGTTAAGCATTTGGTCACGGTTTCCTGATATTTTGGAGTTCAATATTTGCAACAAAATTATGTAAAAAGAGATGATGTAAGAAAAAAAAATCAACGTTTGATTTTCTCCTATTAATTAAGCGAAATGTTTGTTTAAATGTGCAAGAAGCACGATTTTGAAGCCGGAGTTTCATTAAAAGTATTATTGGAGAACGTCTGAATCGAATTACAAGCATTTTGGGGAAATCCGAAGATATCGAAAAAAAAATCATATTTTTTAGCCGCCGCTGCCCCCTTTGAGAATTTCGAAAAAATGATTTTTTTTCAAAGTCGTATTCTAGATGAACTGTGCTTCTTATATTAATTTTTGATTCAAACTGAATACAAATTCACAAAAATTTTACAAGAAAACTGCTTAATGAAAAAAATATTCGAATTTTAAATATAGAAAATGCTTACTTTTTCGAAATATTTTTCCACTCTTGAAATCGAATACGTATCTGTTCCATAATCTTTTTTCCTACCAGAAAAGAACTGTTTTATTACATATAATGCTGTCTAGGTACTAAGTTAAGCATTTGGTCACTGTTTCCTGATATTTTGGAGTTCAATATTTGCAACAAAATTATGTAAAAAGAGATGATGTAAGAAAAAAAATCAACGTTTGATTTTCTCCTATTAATTAAGCGAAATGTTTGTTTAAATGAGCAAGAAGCACGATTTTGAAGCCGGAGTTTCATTAAAAGTATTATTGGAGAACGTCTGAATCGAATTACAAGCATTTTGGGGAAATCCGAAGATATCGAAAAAAAATCATATTTTTTCGCCGCCGCTCCCCCCTTTGAGAATTTCGAAAAAATGATTTTTTTTCAAAGTCGTATTCTAGATGAACTGTGCTTCTTATACTAATTTTTGATTCATTTTACAAGAAAACTGCTTAATGCAAAAAATATTCGAATTTTAAGTATACAAAATGCTTACTTTTTCGAAATATTTTTCCACTCTTGAAATCGAATACGTATCTTTCCCCGAATCTTTTTTCCTACCAGAAAAGAACTGTTTTATTACATATAATGCTGTCTAGGTACTAAGTTAAGCATTTGGTCACTGTTTCCTGATATTTTGGAGTTCAATATTTGCAACAAAATTATGTAAAAAGAGATGATGTAAGAAAAAAAAATAAACGTTTGATTTTCTCCTATTAATTAAGCGAAATGTTTGTTTAAATGAGCAAGAAGCACGATTTTGAAGCCGGAGTTTCATTAAAAGTATTATTGGAGAACTTACTTTTTCGAAATATTTTTCCACTCTTGAAATCGAATACGTATCTGTTCCCGAATCTTTTTTCCTACCAGAAAAGATCTGTTTTATTACATATAATGCTGTCTAGGTACTAAGTTAAGCATTTGGTCACTGTTTCCTGATATTTTGGAGTTCAATATTTGCAACAAAATTATGTAAAAAGAGATGATGTAAGAAAAAAAAATCAACGTTTGATTTTCTCCTATAAATTAAGCGAAATGTTTGTTTAAATGAGCAAGAAGCACGATTTTGGGGAAATCCGAAGATATCGAAAAAAAATCATATTTTTTCGCCGCCGCTCCCCCCTTTGAGAATTTCGAAAAAATGATTTTTTTTCAAAGTCGTATCCTAGATGAACTGCGCTTCTTATATTAATTTTTGATTCAAACTGAATACAAATTCACAAAAATTTTACAAGAAAACTGCTTAATGCAAAAAATATTCGAATTTTAAATATAGAAAATGCTTACTTTTTCGAAATACTTTTCCACTCTTGAAATCGAATACGTATCTGTTCCCGAATCTTTTTTCCTACCAGAAAAGAACTGTTTTATTACATATAATGCTGTCTAGGTACTAAGTTAAGCATTTGGTCACTGTTTCCTGATATTTTGGAGTTCAATATTTGCAACAAAATTATGTAAAAAGAGATGATGTAAGAAAAAAAAAATCAACGTTTTATTTTCTCCTATTAATTAAGCGAAATGTTTGTTTAAATGAGCAAGAAGCACGATTTTGAAGCCGGAGTTTCATTAAAAGTATTATTGGAGAACGTCTGAATCGAATTACAAGCATTTTGGGGAAATCCGAAGATATCGAAAAGTAATCATATTTTTTCGCCGCCGCTCCCCCTTTGAAAATTTCGAAAAAATGATTTTTTTACAAAGTCGTATTCTAGATGAACTGTGCTTCTTATATTAATTTTTGATTCAAACTGAATACAAATTCACAAAAATTTTACAAGAAAACTGCTAAATGCAAAAAATATTCGAATTTTAAATATAGAAAATGCTTACTTTTTCGAAATATTTTCCACTCTTGAAATCGAATACGTATCTGTTCCCGAATCTTTTTTCCTACCAGAAAAGAACTGTTTTATTACATATAATGCTGTCTAGGTACTAAGTTAAGCATTTGGACACTGTTTTCTGAACTTTTGGAGTTCAATATTTTCAACAAAATTATGTTAAAAGAGATGATGTAAGAAAAAAAAATCAAGGTTTGATTTTCTCCTATAAATTAAGCGAAATGTTTGTTTAAACGAGCAAGAACGTCTGAATCGAATTACAAGCATTTTGGGGAAATCTGAAGATATCGAAAAAAAATCATATTTTTTCGCCGCCGCTCCCCCTTTGAGAATTTCGAAAAATGATTTTTTTTCAAAGTCATATTTTAGATGAACTGTGCTTATAATATTAATTTTTGATTCAAACTGAATACAAATTCACAAAAATTTTACAAGAAATCTGCTTAATGCAAAAAATATTCGAATTTTAAATATAGAAAGTGCTTACTTTTTCGAAATATTTTTCCACTCTTGAAATCGAATACGTATCTGTTCCCGAATCTTTTTTCCTATCAGAAAAGAACTGTTTTATTACATATAATGCTGTCTAGGTACTAAGTTAAGCATTTGGTCACTGTTTCCTGATATTTTGGAGTTCAATATTTGCAACAAAATTATGTAAAAAGAGATGATGTAAGAAAAAAAAATCAACGTTTGATTTTCTCCTATTAATTAAGCTAAATGTTTGTTTAAATGAGCAAGAAGCACGATTTTCTAGCCGGGGTTTCATTAAAAGTATTATTGGAGAACGTCTGAATCGAATTACAAGCATTTTGGGGAAATCCGAAGATATCGAAAAAAAATCATATTTTTTCGCCGCCGCTCCCCCCTTTGAAAATTTCGAAAAAATGATTATTTTTTTTCAAAGTCATATTTTAGATGAACTGTGCTTCTTATATTAATTTGTGATTCAAACTGAATACAAATTCACAAAAATTTTACAAGAAATCTGCTTAATGCAAAAAATATTCGAATTTTAAATATAGAAAGTGCTTACTTTTTCGAAATATTTTTCCACTCTTGAAATCGAATACGTATCTGTTCCCGAATCTTTTTTCCTACCAGAAAAGAACTGTTTTATTACATATAATGCTGTCTAGGTACTAAGTTAAGCATTTGGACACTGTTTTCTGAACTTTTGGAGTTCAATATTTGCAACAAAATTATGTAAAAAGAGATGATGTAAGAAAAAAAAAATCAAGGTTTGATTTTCTCCTATAAATTAAGCGAAATGTTTGTTTAAACGAGCAAGAAGCACGATTTTGAAGCCGGAGTTTCATTAAAAGTATTATTGGAGAACGTCTGAATCGAATTACAAGCATTTTGGGGAAATCCGAAGATATCGAAAAAAAATCATATTTTTTCGCCGCCGCTCCCCCCTTTGAAAACTTCGAAAAAATGATTTTTTTTCAAAGTCATATTTTAGATGAACTGTGCTTATAATATTAATTTTTGATTCAAACTGAATACAAATTCACAAAAAATTTACAAGAAATCTGCTTAATGCAAAAAATATTCGAATTTTAAATATAGAAAGAAAATGCTTACTTTTTCGAAATATTTTTCCACTCTTGAAATCGAATACGTATCTGTTCCCGAATCTTTTTTCCTATCAGAAAAGAACTGTTTTATTACATATAATGCTGTCTAGGTACGAAGTTAAGCATTTGGACACTGTTTCCTGATATTTCGGAGTTCAATATTTGCAACAAAATTATGTTAAAAGAGATGATGTAAGAAAAAAAAATCAAGGTTGGATTTTCTCCTATTAATTAAGCGAAATGTTTGTTTAAATGAGCAAGAAGCACGATTTTGAAGCCGGAGTTTCATTAAAAGTATTATTCGAGAACGTCTGAATCGAATTACAAGCATTTTGGGGAAATCCGAAGATATCGAAAAAAAATCATATTTTTTCGCCGCCGCTCCCCCCTTTGAAAATTTCGAAAAAATGATTTTTTTTCAAAGTCATATTTTAGGTGAACTGTGCTTCTTATATTAATTTTTGATTCAAACTGAATACAAATTCACAAAAATTTTACAAGAAATCTGCTTAATGCAAAAAATATTCGAATTTTAAATATAGAAAGTGTTTACTTTTTCGAAATATTTTTCCACTCTTGAAATCGAATAGGTATCTGTTCCCGAATCTTTTTTCCTACCAGAAAAGAACTGTTTTATTACATATAATGCTGTCTAGGTACTAAGTTAAGCATTTGGTCACTGTTTTCTGAACTTTTGGAGTTCAATATTTGCAACAAAATTATGTAAAAAGAGATGATGTAAGAAAAAAAAATCAACGTTTGATTTTCTCCTATTAATTAAGCGAAATGTTTATTTAAATGAGCAAGAGGCACAATTTTGAAGCCGGAGTTTCATTAAAAGTATTATTGGAGAACGTCTGAATCGAATTACAAGCATTTTGGGGAAATCTGAAGATATCGAAAAAAAATCATATTTTTTCGCCGCCGCTCCCCCCTTTGAGAATTTCGAAAAAATGATTTTTTTTCAAAGTCATATTTTAGATGAACTGTGCTTATAATATTAATTTTTGATTCAAACTGAATACAAATTCACAAAAATTTTACAAGAAATCTGCTTAATGCAAAAAATATTCGAATTTTAAATATAGAAAGTGCTTACTTTTTCGAAATATTTTTCCACTCTTGAAATCGAATTTGTATCTGTTCCCGAATCTTTTTTCCTACCAGAGAAGAACTGTTTTATTACATATAATGCTGTCTAGGTACTAAGTTAAGCATTTGGTCACTGTTTCCTGATATTTTGGAGTTCAATATTTGCAACAAAATTATGTAAAAAGAGATGATGTAAGAAAAAAAAATCAAGGTTTGATTTTCTCCTATTAATTAAGCGAAATGTTTGTTTAAATGAGCAAGAAGCACGATTTTGAAGCCGGAGTTTCATTAAAAGTATTATTGGAGAACGTCTGAATCGAATTACAAGCATTTTGGGGAAATCCGAAGATATCGAAAAAAATCATATTTTTTCGCCGCCGCTCCCCCCTTTGAAAATTTCGAAAAAATGATTTTTTTTCAAAGTCATATTTTAGATGAACTGTGCTTCTTATATTAATTTGTGATTCAAACTGAATACAAATTCACAAAAATTTTACAAGAAATCTGCTTAATGCAAAAAATATTCGAATTTTAAATATAGAAAGTGATTACTTTTTCGAAATATTTTTCCACTTTTGAAATCGAATACGTATCTGTTCCCGAATCTTTTTTCCTACCAAAAAAGAACTGTTTTATTACATATAATGCTGTCTAGGTACTAAGTTAAGCATTTGGACACTGTTTTCTGAACTTTTGGAGTTCAATATTTGCAACAAAATTATGTAAAAAGAGATGATGTAAGAAAAAAAAATCAACGTTTGATTTTCTCCTATTAATTAAGCGAAATGTTTGTTTAAATGAGCAAGAAGCACGATTTTGAAGCCGGAGTTTCATTAAAAGTATTACTCTTGAAATCGAATACGTATCTGTTCCCGAATCTTTTTTCCTACCAGAAAAGAACTGTTTTATTACATATAATGCTGTCTAGGTACTAAGATAAGCATTTGGTCACTGTTTCCTGATATTTTGGAGTTCAATATTTGCAACAAAACTATGTAAAAAGAGATGATGTAAGAAAAAAAAGTCAAGGTTTGATTTTCTCCTATTAATTAAGCGAAATGTTTGTTTAAATGAGCAAGAAGCACGATTTTGAAGCAGGAGTTTCATTAAAAGTATTATTGGAGAACGTCTGAATCGAATTACAAGCATTTTGGGGAAATCCGAAGATATCGAAAAAAAATCATATTTTTTCGCCGCCGCTCCCCCCTTTGAAAATTTCGAAAAAATGATTTTTTTTCAAAGTCGTATTCTAGATGAACTGTGCTTATAATATTAATTTTGATTCAAACTGGATACAAATTCACAAAAATTTTACAAGAAATCTGCTTAATGCATGAAATATTCGAATTTTAAATATAGAAAGTGATTACTTTTTCGAAATATTTTTCCACTTTTGAAATCGAATACGTATCTGTTCCCGAATCTTTTTTCCTACCAGAAAAGAACTGTTTTATTACATATAATGCTGTCTAGGTAATAAGTTAAGCATTTGGTCACTGTTTCCTAATATTTCGGAGTTCAATATTTGCAACAAAATTATGTTAAAATAGATGATGTAAGAAAAAAAAATCAACGTTTGATTTTCTCCTATTAATTAAGCGAAATGTTTGTTTAAATGAGCAAGAAGCACGATTTTGAAGCCGGAGTTTCATTAAAAGTATTATTGGAGAACGTCTGAATCGAATTACAAGCATTTTGGGGAAATCCGAAGATATCGAAAAAAAATCATATTTTTTCGCCGCCGCTCCCCCCTTTGAGAATTTCGAAAAAATGATTTTTTTTCAAAGTCGTATTCTAGATGAACTGTGCTTCTTATATTAATTTTTGATTCAAACTGAATACAAATTCACAAAAATTTTACAAGAAAACTGCTTAATGCAAAAAATATTCGAATTTTAAATATAGAAAATGCTTACTTTTTCGAAATATTTTTCCACTCTTGAAATCGAATACGTATCTGTTCCCGAATCTTTTTTCCTACCAGAAAAGAACTTTTTTATTACATATAATGCTGTCTAGGTACTAAGTTAGGCATTTGGTCACTGTTTCCTGATATTTTGGAGTTCAATATTTGCAACAAATTATGTAAAAAGAGATGATGTAAGAAAAAAATCAACGTTTGATTTTCTCCTATTAATTAAGCGAAATGTTTGTTTAAATGAGCAAGAAGCACGATTTTGAAGCCGGAGTTTCATTAAAAGTATTATTGGAGAACGTCTGAATCGAATTACAAGCATTTTGGGGAAATCCGAAGATATCGAAAAAAAATCATATTTTTTCGCCGCCGCTCCCCCCTTTGAGAATTTCGAAAAAATGATTTTTTTTCAAAGTCGTATTCTAGATGAACTGTGCTGCTTATATTAATTTTTGATTCAAACTGAATACAAATTCACAAAAATTTTACAAGAAAACTGCTTAATGCAAAAAATATTTGAATTTTAAATATAGAAAATGCTTACTTTTTCGAAATATTTTTCCACTCTTGAAATCGAATACGTATCTGTTCCATAATCTTTTTTCCTACCAGAAAAGAACTGTTTTATTACATATAATGCTGTCTAGGTACTAAGATAAGCATTTGGTCACTGTTTCCTGATATTTTGGAGTTCAATATTTGCAACAAAACTATGTAAAAAGAGATGATGTAAGAAAAAAAAATCAACGTTTGATTTTCTCCTATTAATTAAGCGAAATGTTTGTTTAAATGAGCAAGAAGCACGATTTTGAAGCCGGAGTTTCATTAAAAGTATTATTGGAGAACGTCTGAATCGAATTACAAGCATTTTGGGGAAATCCGAAGATATCGAAAAAAAATCATATTTTTTCGCCGCCGCTCCCCCTTTTGAGAATTTCGAAAAAACGATTTTTTTTTCAAAGTCGTATTCTAGATGAACTGTGCTTCTTATATTAATTTTTGATTCAAACTGAATACAAATTCACAAAATTTTACAAGAAAACTGCTTAATGCAAAAAATATTCGAATTTTAAATATAGAAAATGCTTACTTTTTCGAAATATTTTTCCACTCCTGAAAATCGAATACGTATCTGTTCCCGAATCTTTTTTCCTACCAGAAAAGAACTGTTTTATTACATATAATGCTGTCTAGGTTCTAAGTTAAGCATTTGGTCACTGTTTCCTGATATTTTGGAGTTCAATATTTGCAACAAAATTATGTAAAAAGAGATGATGTAAGAAAAAAAAATCAACGTGTGATTTTCTCCTATTAATTAAGCGAAATGTTTGTTTAAATGAGCAAGAAGCACGATTTTGAAGCCGGAGTTTCATTAAAAGTATTATTGGAGAACGTCTGAATCGAATTACAAGCATTTTGGGGAAATCCGAAGATATCGAAAAAAAATCATATTTTTTCGCAGCCGCTCCCCCCTTTGAGAATTTCGAAAAAACGATTTTTTTTCAAAGTCGTATTCTAGATTAACTGTGCTTCTTATATTAATTTTTGATTCAAACTGAATACAAATTCACAAAAATTTTACAAGAAAACTGCTTAATGCAAAAAATATTCAAATTTTAAATATAGAAAATGCTTACTTTTTCGAAATATTTTTCCACTCTTGAAATCGAATACGTATCTGTTCCCGAATCTTTTTTCCTACCAGAAAAGAACTGTTTTATTACATATAATGCTGTCTAGGTACTAAGTTAAGCATTTGGTCACTGTTTCCTGATATTTTGGAGTTCAATATTTGCAACAAAATTATGTAAAAAGAGATGATGTAAGAAAAAAAAATCAACGTGTGATTTTCTCCTATTAATTAAGCGAAATGTTTGTTTAAATGAGCAAGAAGCACGATTTTGAAGCCGGAGTTTCATTAAAAGTATTATTGGAGAACGTCTGAATCGAATTACAAGCATTTTGGGGAAATCCGAAGATATCGAAAAAAAATTATATTTTTTCGCCGCCGCTCCCCCCTTTGAGAATTTCGAAAAAATGATTTTTTTTCAAAGTCGTATTCTAGATGAACTGTGCTTCTTATATTAATTTTTGATTCAAACTGAATACAAATTCACAAAAATTTTACAAGAAAACTGCTTAATGCAAAAAATATTCGAATTTTAAATATAGAAAATGCTTACTTTTTCGAAATATTTTTCCACTCTTGAAATCGAATACGTATCTGTTCCCGAATCTTTTTTCCTTCCAGAAAAGAACTTTTTTATTACATATAATGCTGTCTAGGTACTAAGTTAAGCATTTGGTCACTGTTTCCTGATATTTTGGAGTTCAATATTTGCAACAAAATTATGTAAAAAGAGATGATGTAAGAAAAAAAAATCAACGTTTGATTTTCTCCTATTAATTAAGCGAAATGTTTGTTTAAATGAGCAAGAAGCACGATTTTGAAGCCGGAGTTTCATTAAAAGTATTATTGGAGAACGTCTGAATCGAATTACAAGCATTTTGGGGAAATCCGAAGATATCGCAAAAAAATCATATTTTTTCGCCGCCGCTCCCCCCTTTGAGAATTTCGAAAAAATGATTTTTTTTCAAAGTCGTTTTCTAGATGAACTGTGCTTCTTATATTAATTTTTGATTCAAACTGAATACAAATTCACAAAAATTTTACAAGAAAACTGCTTAATGCAAAAAATATTCGAATTTTAAATATAGAAAATGCTTACTTTTTCGAAATATTTTTCCACTCTTGAAATCGAATACGTATCTGTTCCCGAATCTTTTTTCCTTCCAGAAAAGAACTTTTTTATTACATATAATGCTGTCTAGGTACTAAGTTAAGCATTTGGTCACTGTTTCCTGATATTTTGGAGTTCAATATTTGCAACAAAATTATGTAAAAAGAGATGATGTAAGAAAAAAAAATCAACGTTTGATTTTCTCCTATTAATTAAGCGAAATGTTTGTTTAAATGAGCAAGAAGCACGATTTTGAAGCCGGAGTTTCATTAAAAGTATTATTGGAGAACGTCTGAATCGAATTACAAGCATTTTGGGGAAATCCGAAGATATCGAAAAAAAATCATATTTTTTCGCCGCCGCTCCCCCCTTTGAGAATTTCGAAAAAATGATTTTTTTTCAAAGTCGTATTCTAGATGAACTGTGCTTCTTATATTAATTTTTGATTCAAACTGAATACAAATTCACAAAAATTTTACAAGAAAACTGCTTAATGCAAAAAATATTCGAATTTTAAATATAGAAAATGCTTACTTTTTCGAAATATTTTTCCTCTCTTGAAATCGAATACGTATCTGTTCCATAATCTTTTTTCCTACCAGAAAAGAACTGTTTTATTACATATAATGCTGTCTAGGTACTAAGATAAGCATTTGGTCACTGTTTCCTGATATTTTGGAGTTCAATATTTGCAACAAAACTATGTAAAAAGAGATGATGTAAGAAAAAAAAATCAACGTTTGATTTTCTCCTATTAATTAAGCGAAATGTTTGTTTAAATGAGCAAGAAGCACGATTTTGAAGCCGGAGTTTCATTAAAAGTATTATTGGAGAACGTCTGAATCGAATTACAAGCATTTTGGGGAAATCCGAAGATATCGAAAAAAAATCATATTTTTTCGCCGCCGCTCCCCCCTTTGAGAATTTCGAAAAAATGATTTTTTTTCAAAGTCGTATTCTAGATGAACTGTGCTTCTTATATTAATTTTTGATTCAAACTGAATACAAATTCACAAAAATTTTACAAGAAAACTGCATAATGCAAAAAATATTCGAATTTTAAATATAGAAAATGCTTACTTTTTCGAAATATTTTTCCACTCTTGAAATCGAATACGTATCTGTTCCCGAATCTTTTTTCCTACCAGAAAAGAACTGTTTTATTACATATAATGCTGTCTAGGTACTAGGTTAAGCATTTGGTCACTGTTTCCTGATATTTTGGAGTTCAATATTTGCAACAAAATTATGTAAAAAGAGATGATGTAAGAAAAAAAAATCATCGTTTGATTTTCTCCTATTAATTAAGCGAAATGTTTGTTTAAATGAGCAAGAAGCACGATTTTGAAGCCGGAGTTTCATTAAAAGTATTATTGGAGAACGTCTGAATCGAATTACAAGCATTTTGGGGAAATCCGAAGATATCGAAAAAAAAATCATATTTTTTCGACGCCGCTGCCCCCTTTGAGAATTTCGAAAAAATGATTTTTTTCAAAGTCGTATTCTAGATGAACTGTGCTTCTTATATTAATTTTTGATTCAAACTGAATACAAATTCACAAATTCATACAATACAATACAATACAATACAAATTCACAGAAAAGAACTGTTTTATTACATATAATGCTGTCTAGGTACTAAGTTAAGCATTTGGTCACTGTTTCCTGATATTTTGGAGTTCAATATTTGCAACAAATTATGTAAAAAGAGATGATGTAAGAAAAAAAAATCAACGTTTGATTTTCTCCTATTAATTAAGCGAAATGTTTGTTTAAATGAGCAAGAAGCACGATTTTGAAGCCGGAGTTTCATTAAAAGTATTATTGGAGAACGTCTGAATCGAATTACAAGCATTTTGGGGAAATCCGAAGATATCGAAAAAAAATCATATTTTTTCGCCGCCGCTCCCCCCTTTGAGAATTTCGAAAAAATGATTTTTTTCAAAGTCGTATTCTAGATGAACTGTGCTTCTTATATTACATTTTGATTCAAACTGAATACAAATTCACAAACATTTTACAAGAAAACTGCTTAATGCAAAAAATATTCGAATTTTAAATATAAAAAATGCTTATTTTTTCGAAATATTTTTCCACTCTTGAAATCGAATACGTATCTGTTCCCGAATCTTTTTTCCTACCAGAAAAGAACTGTTTTATTACGTATAATGCTGTCTAGGTACTAAGTTAAGCATTTGGTCACTGTTTCCTGATATTTTGGAGTTCAATATTTGCAACAAATTATGTAAAAAGAGATGATGTAAGAAAAAAAAATCAACGTTTGATTTTCTCCTATTAATTAAGCGAAATGTTTGTTTAAATGAGCAAGAAGCACGATTTTGAAGCCGGAGTTTCATTAAAAGTATTATTGGAGAACGTCTGAATCGAATTACAAGCATTTTGGGGAAATCCGAAGATATCGAAAAAAAATCATATTTTTTCGCCGCCGCTCCCCCCTTTGAGAATTTCGAAAAAATGATTTTTTTCAAAGTCGTATTCTAGATGAACTGTGCTTCTTATATTACTTTTTGATTCAAACTGAATACAAATTTACAAACATTTTACAAGAAAACTGCTTAATGCAAAAAATATTCGAATTTTAAATATAAAAAATGCTTACTTTTTCGAAATATTTTTCCACTCTTGAAATCGAATACGTATCTGTTCCCGAATCTTTTTTCCTACCAGAAAAGAACTGTTTTATTACATATAATGCTGTCTAGGTACTAAGTTAAGCATTTGGTCACTGTTTCCTGATATTTTGGAGTTCAATATTTGCAACAAAATTATGTAAAAAGAGATGATGTAAGAAAAAAAAAAATCATCGTTTGATTTTCTCCTATTAATTAAGCGAAATGTTTGTTTAAATGAGCAAGAAGCACGATTTTGAAGCCGGAGTTTCATTAAAAGTATTATTGGAGAACGTCTGAATCGAATTACAAGCATTTTGGGGAAATCCGAAGATATCGAAAAAAAATCATATTTTTTCGCCGCCGCTCCCCCCTTTGAGAATTTCGAAAAAAATGATTTTTTTTCAAAGTCGTATTCTAGATGAACTGTGCTTCTTATATTAATTTTTGTTTCAAACTGAATACAAATTCACAAAAATTTTACAAGAAAACTGCTTAATGCAAAAAATATTCGAATTTTATATATAGAAAATGCTTACTTTTTCGAAATATTTTTCCACTCTTGAAATCGAATACGTATCTGTTCCCGAATCTTTTTTCCTACCAGAAAAGAACTGTTTTATTACGTATAATGCTGTCTAGGTACTAAGTTAAGCATTTGGTCACTGTTTCCTGATATTTTGGAGTTCAATATTTGCAACAAATTATGTAAAAAGAGATGATGTAAGAAAAAAAAATCAACGTTTGATTTTCTCCTATTAATTAAGCGAAATGTTTGTTTAAATGAGCAAGAAGCACGATTTTGAAGCCGGAGTTTCATTAAAAGTATTATTGGAGAACGTCTGAATCGAATTACAAGCATTTTGGGGAAATCCGAAGATATCGAAAAAAAATCATATTTTTTCGCCGCCGCTCCCCCCTTTGAGAATTTCGAAAAAATGATTTTTTTCAAAGTCGTATTCTAGATGAACTGTGCTTCTTATATTACTTTTTGATTCAAACTGAATACAAATTCACAAACATTTTACAAGAAAACTGCTTAATGCAAAAAATATTCGAATTTTAAATATAAAAAATGCTTACTTTTTCGAAATATTTTTCCACTCTTGAAATCGAATACGTATCTGTTCCCGAATCTTTTTTCCTACCAGAAAAGAACTGTTTTATTACATATAATGCTGTCTAGGTACTAAGTTAAGCATTTGGTCACTGTTTCCTGATATTTTGGAGTTCAATATTTGCAACAAAATTATGTAAAAAGAGATGATGTAAGAAAAAAAAAAATCATCGTTTGATTTTCTCCTATTAATTAAGCGAAATGTTTGTTTAAATGAGCAAGAAGCACGATTTTGAAGCCGGAGTTTCATTAAAAGTATTATTGGAGAACGTCTGAATCGAATTACAAGCATTTTGGGGAAATCCGAAGATATCGAAAAAAAATCATATTTTTTCGCCGCCGCTCCCCCCTTTGAGAATTTCGAAAAAAATATTTTTTTTCAAAGTCGTATTCTAGATGAACTGTGCTTCTTATATTAATTTTTGATTCAAACTGAATACAAATTCACAAATTCATACAATACAATACAATACAATACAAATTCACAGAAAAGAACTGTTTTATTACATATAATGCTGTCTAGGTACTAAGTTAAGCATTTGGTCACTGTTTCCTGATATTTTGGAGTTCAATATTTGCAACAAAATTATGTAAAAAGAGATGATGTAAGAAAAAAAAAATCAACGTTTGATTTTCTCCTATTAATTAAGCGAAATGTTTGTTTAAATGAGCAGGAAGCACGATTTTGAAGCCGGAGTTTCATTAAAAGTATTATTGGAGAACGTCTGAATCGAATTACAAGCATTTTGGGGAAATCCGAAGATATCGAAAAAAAATCATATTTTTTCGCCGCCGCTCCCCCCTTTGAGAATTTCGAAAAAATGATTTTTTTTCAAAGTCGTATTCTAGATGAACTGTGCTTCTTATATTAATTTTTGATTCAAACTGAATACAAATTCACAAAAATTTTACAAGAAAACTGCTTAATGCAAAAAATATTCAAATTTTAAATATAGAAAATGCTTACTTTTTCGAAATATTTTTCCACTCTTGAAATCGAATACGTATCTGTTCCCGAATCTTTTTTCCTACCAGAAAAGAACTGTTTTATTACATATAATGCTGTCTAGGTACTAAGTTAAGCATTTGGTCACTGTTTCCTGATATTTTGGAGTTCAATATTTGCAACAAAATTATGTAAAAAGAGATGATGTAAGAAAAAAAAGTCAACGTTTGATTTTCTCCTATTAATTAAGCGAAAAGTTTGTTTAAATGAGCAAGAAGCACGATTTTGAAGCCGGAGTTTCATTAAAAGTATTATTGGAAACGTCTGAATCGAATTACAAGCATTTTGGGGAAATCCGAAGATATCGAAAAAAATCATATTTTTTCGCCGCCGCTCCCCCCTTTGAGAATTTCGAAAAAATGATTTTTTTTTTCAAAGTCGTATTCTAGATGAACTGTGCTTCTTATATTGATTTTTGATTCAAACTGAATACAAATTCACAAAAATTTTACAAGAAAACTGCTTAATGCAAAAAATATTCGAATTTTAAATATAGAAAATGCTTACTTTTTCGAAATATTTTTCCACTCTTGAAATCGAATACGTATCTGTTCCCGAATCTTTTTTCCTACCAGAAAAGAACTGTTTTATTACATATAATGCTGTCTAGGTACTAAGTTAAGCATTTGGTCACTGTTTCCTGATATTTTGGAGTTCAATATTTGCAACAAAATTATGTAAAAAGAGATGATGTAAGAAAAAAAAATCAACGTTTGATTTTCTCCTAATAATTAAGCGAAATGTTTGTTTAAATGAGCAAGAAGCACGATTTTGAAGCCGGAGTTTCATTAAAAGTATTATTGGAGAACGTCTGAATCGAATTACAAGCATTTTGGGGAAATCCGAAGATATCGAAAAAAAATCATATTTTTTCGCCGCCGCTCCCCCCTTTGAGAATTTCGAAAAAATGATTTTTTTTCAAAGTCGTATTCTAGATGAACTGTGCTTCTTATATTAATTTTTGATTCAAACTGAATACAAATTCACAAAAATTTTACAAGAAAACTGCTTAATGCAAAAAATATTCGAATTTTAAATATAGAAAATGCTTACTTTTTCGAAATATTTTTCCACTCTTGAAATCGAATACGTATCTGTTCCCGAATCTTTTTTCCTACCAGAAAAGAACTGTTTTATTACATATAATGCTGTCTGGGTACTAAGTTAAGCATTTGGTCACTGTTTCCTGATATTTTGGAGTTCAATATTTGCAACAAAATTATGTAAAAAGAGATGTTGTAAGAAAAAAAAATCAACGTTTGATTTTCTCCAATTAATTAAGCGAAATGTTTGTTTAAATGAGCAAGAAGCACGATTTTGAAGCCGGAGTTTCATTAAAAGAATTATTGGAGAACGTCTGAATCGAATTACAAGCATTTTGGGGAAATCCGAAAAAAAATCATATTTTTTCGCCGCCGCTCCCCCCTTTGAGAATTTCGAAAAAATGATTTTTTTTTTTTCAAAGTCGTATTCTAGGTGAACTGTGCTTCTTATATTAATTTTTGATTCAAACTGAATACAAATTCACAAAAATTTTACAAGAAAACTGCTTAATGCAAAAAATATTCGAATTTTAAATACAGAAAATGCTTACTTTTTCGAAATATTTTTCCACTCTTGAAATCGAATACGTATCTGTTCCCGAATCTTTTTTCCTACCAGAAAAGAACTGTTTTATTACATATAATGCTGTCTAGGTACTAAGTTAAGCATTTGGTCACTGTTTCCTGATATTTTGGAGTTCAATATTTGCAACAAAATTATGTAAAAAGAGATGATGTAAGAAAAAAAAATCAACGTTTGATTTTCTCCTATTAATTAAGCGAAATTTTTGTTTAAATGAGCAAGAAGCACGATTTTGAAGCCGGAGTTTCATTAAAAGTATTATTGGAGAACGTCTGAATCGAATTACAAGCATTTTGGGGAAATCCGAAGATATCGAAAAAAAATCATATTTTTTCGCCGCCGCTCCCCCCTTTGAGAATTTCGAAAAAATGATTTTTTTTCAAAGTCGTATTTTAGATGAACTGTGCTTCTTATATTAATTTTTGATTCAAACTGAATACAAATTCACAAAAATTTTACAAGAAAACTGCTTAATGCAAAAAATATTCGAATTTTAAACATAGAAAATGCTTACTTTTTCGAAATATTTTTCCACTCTTGAAATCGAATACGTATCTGTTCCCGAATATTTTTTCCTACCAGAAAAGAACTGTTTTATTACATATAATGCTGTCTAGGTACTAAGTTAAGCATTTGGTCACTGTTTCCTGATATTTTGGAGTTCAATATTTGCAACAAAATTATGTAAAAAGAGATGATGTAAGAAAAAAAAATCAACGTTTGATTTTCTCCTATTAATTAAGCGAAAAGTTTGTTTAAATGAGCAAGAAGCACGATTTTGAAGCCGGAGTTTCATTAAAAGTATTATTGGAGAACGTCTGAATCGAATTACAAGCATTTTGGGGAAATCCGAAGATATCGAAAAAAAATCATATTTTTTCGCCGCCGCTCCCCCCTTTGAGAATTTCGAAAAAATGATTTTTTTTTCAAAGTCGTATTCTAGATGAACTGTGCTTCTTATATTGATTTTTGATTCAAACTGAATACAAATTCACAAAAATTTTACAAGAAAACTGCTTTATGCAAAAAATATTCGAATTTTAAATATAGAAAATGCTTACTTTTTCGAAATATTTTTCCACTCTTGAAATCGAATACGTATCTGTTCCCGAATCTTTTTTCCTACCAGAAAAGAACTGTTTTATTACATATAATGCTGTCTAGGTACTAAGTTAAGCATTTGGTCACTGTTTCCTGATATTTTGGAGTTCAATATTTGCAACAAAATTATGTAAAAAGAGATGATGTAAGAAAAAAAAATCAACGTTTGATTTTCTCCTATTAATTAAGCGAAATGTTTGTTTAAATGAGCAAGAAGCACGATTTTGAAGCCGGAGTTTCATTAAAAGTATTATTGGAGAACGTCTGAATCGAATTACAAGCATTTTGGGGAAATCCGAAGATATCGAAAAAAAATCATATTTTTTCGCCGCCGCTCCCCCCTTTGAGAATTTCGAAAAAATGATTTTTTTCAAAGTCGTATTCTAGATGAACTGTGCTTCTTATATTAATTTTTGATTCAAACTGAATACAAATTCACAAAAATTTTACAAGAAAACTGCTTAATGCAAAAAATATTCGAATTTTAAATATAGAAAATGCTTACTTTTTCAAAATATTTTTCCACTCTTGAAATCGAATACGTATCTGTTCCCGAATCTTTTTTCCTACCAGAAAAGAACTGTTTTATTACATATCATGCTGTCTAGGTACTAAGTTAAGCATTTGGTCACTGTTTCCTGATATTTTGGAGTTCAATATTTGCAAAAAAGTTATGTAAAAAGAGATGAAGTAAGAAAAAAAAATCAACGTTTGATTTTCTCCTATTAATTAAGCGAAAAGTTTGTTTAAATGAGCAAGAAGCACGATTTTGAAGCCGGAGTTTCATTAAAAGAATTATTGGAAACGTCTGAATCGAATTACAAGCATTTTGGGGAAATCCGAAGATATCGAAAAAAATCATATTTTTTCGCCGCCGCTCCCCCCTTTGAGAATTTCGAAAAAATGATTTTTTTTTCAAAGTCGTATTCTAGATGAACTGTGCTTCTTATATTGATTTTTGATTCAAACTGAATACAAATTCACAAAAATTTTACAAGAAAACTGCTTAATGCAAAAAATATTCGAATTTTAAATATAGAAAATGCTTACTTTTTCGAAATATTTTTCCACTCTTGAAATCGAATACGTATCTGTTCCCGAATCTTTTTTCCTACCAGAAAAGAACTGTTTTATTACATATAATGCTGTCTAGGTACTAAGTTAAGCATTTGGTCACTGTTTCCTGATATTTTGGAGTTCAATATTTGCAACAAAATTATGTAAAAAGAGATGATGTAAGAAAAAAAAATCAACGTTTGATTTTCTCCTAATAATTAAGCGAAATGTTTGTTTAAATGAGCAAGAAGCACGATTTTGAAGCCGGAGTTTCATTAAAAGTATTATTGGAGAACGTCTGAATCGAATTACAAGCATTTTGGGGAAATCCGAAGATATCGAAAAAAAATCATATTTTTTCGCCGCCGCTCCCCCCTTTGAGAATTTCGAAAAAATGATTTTTTTTCAAAGTCGTATTCTAGATGAACTGTGCTTCTTATATTAATTTTTGATTCAAACTGAATACAAATTCACAAAAATTTTACAAGAAAACTGCTTAATGCAAAAAATATTCGAATTTTAAATATAGAAAATGCTTACTTTTTCGAAATATTTTTCCACTCTTGAAATCGAATACGTATCTGTTCCCGAATCTTTTTTCCTACCAGAAAAGAACTGTTTTATTACATATAATGCTGTCTGGGTACTAAGTTAAGCATTTGGTCACTGTTTCCTGATATTTTGGAGTTCAATATTTGCAACAAAATTATGTAAAAAGAGATGTTGTAAGAAAAAAAAATCAACGTTTGATTTTCTCCAATTAATTAAGCGAAATGTTTGTTTAAATGAGCAAGAAGCACGATTTTGAAGCCGGAGTTTCATTAAAAGAATTATTGGAGAACGTCTGAATCGAATTACAAGCATTTTGGGGAAATCCGAAAAAAAATCATATTTTTTCGCCGCCGCTCCCCCTTTGAGAATTTCGAAAAAATGATTTTTTTTTTTTCAAAGTCGTATTCTAGGTGAACTGTGCTTCTTATATTAATTTTTGATTCAAACTGAATACAAATTCACAAAAATTTTACAAGAAAACTGCTTAATGCAAAAAATATTCGAATTTTAAATACAGAAAATGCTTACTTTTTCGAAATATTTTTCCATTCTTGAAATCGAATACGTATCTGTTCCCGAATCTTTTTTCCTACCAGAAAAGAACTGTTTTATTACATATAATGCTGCTAGGTACTAAGTTAAGCATTTGGTCACTGTTTCCTGATATTTTGGAGTTCAATATTTGCAACAAAATTATGTAAAAAGAGATGATGTAAGAAAAAAAAATCAACGTTTGATTTTCTCCTATTAATTAAGCGAAATTTTTGTTTAAATGAGCAAGAAGCACGATTTTGAAGCCGGAGTTTCATTAAAAGTATTATTGGAGAACGTCTGAATCGAATTACAAGCATTTTGGGGAAATCCGAAGATATCGAAAAAAAATCATATTTTTTCGCCGCCGCTCCCCCCTTTGAGAATTTCGAAAAAATGATTTTTTTTCAAAGTCGTATTTTAGATGAACTGTGCTTCTTATATTAATTTTTGATTCAAACTGAATACAAATTCACAAAAATTTTACAAGAAAACTGCTTAATGCAAAAAATATTCGAATTTTAAATATAGAAAATGCTTACTTTTTCGAAATATTTTTCCACTCTTGAAATCGAATACGTATCTGTTCCCGAATATTTTTTCCTACCAGAAAAGAACTGTTTTATTACATATAATGCTGTCTAGGTACTAAGTTAAGCATTTGGTCACTGTTTCCTGATATTTTGGAGTTCAATATTTGCAACAAAATTATGTAAAAAGAGATGATGTAAGAAAAAAAAATCAACGTTTGATTTTCTCCTATTAATTAAGCGAAAAGTTTGTTTAAATGAGCAAGAAGCACGATTTTGAAGCCGGAGTTTCATTAAAAGTATTATTGGAGAACGTCTGAATCGAATTACAAGCATTTTGGGGAAATCCGAAGATATCGAAAAAAAATCATATTTTTTCGCCGCCGCTCCCCCCTTTGAGAATTTCGAAAAAATGATTTTTTTTTCAAAGTCGTATTCTAGATGAACTGTGCTTCTTATATTGATTTTTGATTCAAACTGAATACAAATTCACAAAAATTTTACAAGAAAACTGCTTTATGCAAAAAATATTCGAATTTTAAATATAGAAAATGCTTACTTTTTCGAAATATTTTTCCACTCTTGAAATCGAATACGTATCTTTTCCCGAATCTTTTTTCCTACCAGAAAAGAACTGTTTTATTACATATAATGCTGTCTAGGTACTAAGTTAAGCATTTGGTCACTGTTTCCTGATATTTTGGAGTTCAATATTTGCAACAAAATTATGTAAAAAGAGATGATGTAAGAAAAAAAAATCAACGTTTGATTTTCTCCTATTAATTAAGCGAAATGTTTGTTTAAATGAGCAAGAAGCACGATTTTGAAGCCGGAGTTTCATTAAAAGTATTATTGGAGAACGTCTGAATCGAATTACAAGCATTTTGGGGAAATCCGAAGATATCGAAAAAAAATCATATTTTTTCGCCGCCGCTCCCCCCTTTGAGAATTTCGAAAAAATGATTTTTTTCAAAGTCGTATTCTAGATGAACTGTGCTTCTTATATTAATTTTTGATTCAAACTGAATACAAATTCACAAAAATTTTACAAGAAAACTGCTTAATGCAAAAAATATTCGAATTTTAAATATAGAAAATGCTTACTTTTTCAAAATATTTTTCCACTCTTGAAATCGAATACGTATCTGTTCCCGAATCTTTTTTCCTACCAGAAAAGAACTGTTTTATTACATATCATGCTGTCTAGGTACTAAGTTAAGCATTTGGTCACTGTTTCCTGATATTTTGGAGTTCAATATTTGCAAAAAAGTTATGTAAAAAGAGATGAAGTAAGAAAAAAAAATCAACGTTTGATTTTCTCCTATTAATTAAGCGAAATGTTTGTTTAAATGAGCAAGAAGCACGATTTTGAAGCCGGAGTTTCATTAAAAGTATTATTGGAGAACGTCTGAATCGAATTACAAGCATTTTGGGGAAATCCGAAGATATCGAAAAAATCATATTTTTTCGCCGCCGCTCCCCCCTTTGAGAATTTCGAAAAAATTATTTTGTTTCAAAGTCGTATTCTAGATGAACTGTGCTTCTTATATTAATTTTAGATTCAAACTGAATACAAATTCACAAAAATTTTACAAGAAAACTGCTTAATGCAAAAAATATTCGAATTTTAAATATAGAAAATGCTTACTTTTTCGAAATATTTTTCCACTCTTGAAATCGAATACGTATCTGTTCCCGAATCTTTTTTCCTACCAGAAAAGAACTGTTTTATTACATATAATGCTGTCTAGGTACTAAGTTAAGCATTTGGACACTGTTTCCTGATATTTCGGAGTTCAATATTTGCAACAAAATTATGTAAAAAGAGATGTTGTAAGAAAAAACAATCAACGTTTGATTTTCTCCAATTAATTAAGCGAAATGTTTGTTTAAATGAGCAAGAAGCACGATTTTGAAGCCGGAGTTTCATTAAAAGTATTATTGGAGAACGTCTGAATCGAATTACAAGCATTTTGGGGAAATCCGAAGATATCGAAAAAATCATATTTTTTCGCCGCCGCTCCCCCCTTTGAGAATTTCGAAAAAATTATTTTGTTTCAAAGTCGTATTCTAGATGAACTGTGCTTCTTATATTAATTTTTGATTCAAACTGAATACAAATTCACAAAAATTTTACAAGAAAACTGCTTAATGCAAAAAATATTCGAATTTTAAATATAGAAAATGCTTACTTTTTCGAAATATTTTTCCACTCTTGAA